>CAUYTI010067838.1:0-12907 GCA_963575145.1 Galago senegalensis
GCCAAACAACAATGACGGCTGCAACCAAAAAATAGCCGGGCGTTGTGGTGGGCGCCTGTGGTCCCAGCTACTTGGGAGGCTGAGGCAGGAGACTCGCTTGAGCCCAGGAGTTGGAGGTTGCTGTGAGCTGTATATGCCACGGCACTCTACCCAGGGGGATGGCTTGAGGCTCTGTCCCAAAAAAAAATAAAAGAAATGTTGTTTTGGATCATGGGTTATGTTAATTATTGTTGTTTAAGATTTGGGTTAGTACCGATTCTTGCTTTTAAGTTTTATGTATAAAACTGTGATTTTGGAAATGGAAGAACCCAACAGTGTAGAGAGGCTACTCTCACTGTTCACCAGAACCACTGGCCTCTGACAAAGTTTGGCGGACCTGTCCCTGTCCCTGTCTCTGTATACTGGCTGACAGTGACAGGCAGCGGGATCCCTCTTTGTCCGGTATCACTTCTGTTCTACTATTTCACTAAAAATTTGTCTCAAATTTACCTCCTATTGTTTGTGCTTCAACAACCAGATCCTGGGAGCTATCTGTCAAAGCTTAGTCTTAATACTTCTCTTCAGATGGATTATTAAGAACAAAAATGGCTCAGCTACTTGAGCTAGCCAGCATTCAATTGCCCCTCTCAATTTCTCATTTTTATCTTCTCATGATTTTTCTTCTTCTTTTTTTGAGACAGAATCTCAAGCTGTCACCTTGGGTAGAGTGCCATGGAGTCATAGCTCACAGCAACCTCCAACTCTTGGGCTTAAGCGATTCTCTTGCCTCAGCCTCCCAAGTAGCTGGGACTGCAGGCACCAGCCACAATATCTAGCTATTATTTTTGTTGTTGTTGCAGTCATTGTTTTTTCAGCTGACCCGAGCTGGGTTCGAACCCGGAACCCTCCAGCCTTGGTGTATGTGGCCAGCGCCCTACCCACTGAGTATAGGAGCCTCCCTTCTTAGGAATTCTTAATAGCCCTAGTAGTTCAAAGGAAAACACAAATATGAACATACTACCTTTCACATACATCTAAGAGAACAGTATCACTTGCAAGTAACTCTCCACACCCAGCCTGCGACTTTGCTTAAAGCACTAACCATAGCACAACATATGGAAGGCTCAAATAACACTCAGCGCAACTTGAATTACTTTGAAATTCCATGTGAGCTACTAGGTATACGTATAAAACAACAACGAAAGATGTTAAGGGTAGCAGTGAACTGGGACTCCAAGAGGAGGGAAAACTGTTTAAATGTTCATCTCCTGTGCCTTCGGAACACAAAAAGCACATTCCCTCCCCAAACATTCTACAAACTCCACCAGCCTCTTCAAAGATTGAGCATCCAAGCTACTACTCAAGTTGTGCAAGTTAGCTTGCTCTGCTAATGAGGAGTAAGTTATAGCAGCTGCTCAATTTCTTCACTTTGTATCACTATTAGAATCACCAAACAGGAATCCAGCCATTTTCCAGGAGAATCATGCAAGTCTTGAACTAAGTCTTTCTTAATTTTCATACCGATTTTTACCATACTGACAGATGTGGAGAATGTCAGTTTTTACTATCACTCAGCAGCTAAGTTTCACACTATCCCTCTCCTGCACACAATGACAAGAATACTAATGCAAGACAAAAAGAATAACATTGTTAATCTGAGCTACAATCGTAAAAAAAGAGGCGGTGGCACCTGTGGCTCAGTGGGTAGGGCACTGGCCCCGTACACCAAGGATGGCGGGTTCGAACCCAGCCCCGGCCAAACTGCAACAACAACAGAAACAATGCCTGGGCCTTGTGGTGGGTGTCTATAGTCCCAGCTACTTGGAAGGCTAAGGCAAGAGAATCGCCTAAGCCCAGGAGTCGGAGGTTGCTGAGACCTGTGATACCCCGGCACTCTACCTAAAGTATAATAAAGTGACTCCGTCTTTATAAATAAATAAATAAATAAGAGGCAAGAAATGGTGTCTGGAAAAATATCAAATTCTCAAATATGCTACTCATATTGTTCAACTTTTGTTTAAAAATTTCTAGATGTTAAATACTAAGACACCAAACTAGAAATAAAAACGGTCTGAATCTCTGAATCTCAATCCTCCTGAGAGGATCAACCACAAACTCAATAAATATCTCAAATTCCTCACCTGTTAAAATGGAGATAACAACTCTTCTACTTCAGTTATAAGGCTATTTTGAGGAATGAGGAGTCACAGAAAGATTAAGGATAAACTACTACAATGTGCAAAAAAAAGTTTTTTTGGAGACAAAGTCTTGTTCTGTTGCCTGGGCTACAGTGGAGGAGCATCAGCCTAGCTCACAGCAACTCAAACTCCTAGGCTCAAACCATCCTCCTGTTTTAGCCTCCCAAAGTGCTAGGATTAGAGAAATGAGTAGCCTAGCTCCAAACTATTCCTTACTGGAAGGCAGCTTTACTGAAGTAGAAGGACCGGGAAATTTGCAAGGAAACAGACATGGGTTCAAATCCCATCTCTGCCCTTATTAGCTGTTCATTTGTGTGAGGAGTGCCGTGGGCCTCAGCCAAGTGAGGATGATCACTATGTTCACGTATCATTAAGGATGTGAGGAATAAATAACACTGACACGGCACATAGAAAGCGCCTGGCACATACTGTGCACAGCTCCAAACAAGGTTTTTCTGCAAAAAATACAATTACCCTTTTTAGCGTTAGCCTTAGTTCTGTGCGAAGATTCTAGAATTCAGTTTGTAAAAAGGCCTTTCAGAGCTAAGGACAGAGAAATACAATTGTATTATTCAGAAATACTATGTTTTGGAACTGCAACTAGTCTCTTACGCTTCAAAACAAAACTGAGACGGAGAATGTGCGTAATTTCACAGAAAAGCACGTGCTTTTTACATTTTATGTTAACAAACTGCAAGTTGTTACTAAAGCCCATTCACCAAGCACAAGACCTACAGTATAAAGGTCCCATTCTGAGTTCCCAGGAAGATGAGCAAGAGTCACCTGAAATCATTGGAAATGGTGTGCCTCACAGGGAACCAAGCCCAGACACGTTTTTTATTGGCTCCCACAGATGAATTGAAGTGGCAATAGACTTTGGTTCATTCTTATTTTTCTAATTTTAGTTTTACTTGTCATTCATTTTTCTTTTTAGTTCACTTATGGATGACCAGTTATTTCCTGTTGGTAGCTGCAATGACTGGGAATTCGTTTATATCTGGAAATGAATTAATGCCTTATAGAGATCTATTCCTTGCTGAGTGACAGACCATGCAGCATATACGAGTTTGTTAGTATTTGTCCATTTGTCTATTCCGAGCTCAAATCAATTAGGAATTTCTTGCCCACAAGGAAGAACAACAACTCTTTCATATCTGGACCAATAAACTTTTGTGTTTCTTTGTTTATCTTTCATTTGTGGTTAAAATGGAGAACTGAATGTAACACTATCTCTATGTCTATGTATCTATAAGTCACAAAGTCTCTTTCTCTCATTGTATGGAACATTTTCCTGTCTCCAGATGGATGAGACCCTAAAGCCTATTTTTTAAAAATAGGTCCTATTCTGAATTCATTTTTTCCTCTTAAATTCTGCAGAACATAAGCAGTGTGAAAACCACGTTGGAGTGTAAAAAGCTTGATGCAGCTTGGAGAGCCACCAATCCTAAAGCCCTCAGTTCCCTAACAAGTCTCACTGTCCAGAAGCTGACAGTCCACCACGGAGAAAAGGGGCGCTTCAGGACGTTAAGGCAAGGCCACAAACATGGCTGCTTCTTAAGAGAGATAACAGTCCATCTGAAAAAGAGAGCTACTAATCTCTTACCATTTCCCCAACCTAAATTAAGAGCTTGACAGTAAGGCATCCTTCGCCATGGAAGTATCCCCTGCAGGAAGGAACTCTGAGCCATTTGTGCCTGTTCTGAACTCACCACCCTGCGTGCAACAACGCGCTTGGAGCCACCTCTCCTGCTAGGTGGGCAGAAACCCAGCGGATTTTGACCTTGCAAGAAATGCAAGAGCAACTCTGGGTTACGGAACAAGGCGACCCAGACCTTACCCTCGCTGGAGTTCCCGAAGGCCTCGGTTCCAACAGCCACCCCGCGTTCCGACGCCAGCACAGCTAGGACCAGCAGCCGCAGGAGCCCCATAGCTGCCTGGGCCAGGGTGGGCCAACGCCAAGGTCGGGGAGCGGGGCGTGCGTGCGCACCTGGGCCCAGCAGAGTCGCCCGCGCTACCCCGGGGCACTCGCGCCCAGCGCCATCGCCCGCCAGGTGCAGACGCCTCGCACCTGCCAGCCCCGCAGTCGTTGGCCAGCGGCCCGCCGCGATCCTCCACTCTGGCAAGAGATTCGGGCGCCTCACCCCTGGCGCGCTCACCCGCGCCTCCCCGCCCGCCCCTCGGTGCGTCACGGCGGCGGGTCCCCGGGCGGCGGCGCTGGGGGCGTTCCCAGGCAGCGCGCGCCTCCTCCCGGCGCTCCGAGGGCTCGCAGCCCGCCGCGCTCCCGGGAGCCCCCAGGAAGTTGCCCTAACGAAACCGCCGAGATAAGTACTGAGTAACTTGCTGTTGTGGCCTAACGCCTCCAGGCTCCTGTCAACAACAGCAGCAAAAAAGAGGAATCGGGAGCTCTTTCAACCCGCTGTTGTTACTTTTTTTTTTTTTTTTTGCAAGAATGTACAGTTGTTCATTGCTACCCTACCATGATGCTCAGGTTGATGTCACCATAAAAATGCTGGAGAACGTTGTATCTGTAAGTGGTTACAGAGTTGGTGAGAAGAGCCACATTTAAAAATAAAGTTTCATTTTCTCTATGCGAAATATCCTCGAAGACTCACAACCTGAGTTTGAACTTCCTCCCTCAAATCTCATACCTGAGTACTATTGAAGGAACATAAGTAGTCCATGTAACAGATGGCTCGTCAAATCTTGGAATTAGATTTGTAGACTTCTACTCATTATTTGGGGAAAATTGCCCAGCTTCTCTTTCTTTTTTTTAGACAGTGCCTTGCTTTCCCCGGTGGCTAAAGAGTGGCGTCAGACTCATAGTTCACTGCAACCTCCCTGTGCCTGTGCTGGAGGGATGGTCTTAGTCTCAGCCTCCTAAGTAGCTGGGACTACAGGATCGCAACACCACTCCCAGCTAATGTTTCTATTTTTTGTAAACAGGGTATCTTGCTCTTGCTCAGGCTGGTCCCCACCTCCTCGTCTTAAACTATCCTCCTACCTCGGTTTCCCAAAGTTCTAGGATTATAAGCATGTGCCTTTCTTGCTTTTAAAATTTTTCATTTATATATTTTAATGAGCAATAACTTGGAAATTACATATTCAATTAATCCACTATTAAGCTGCTTCCTGTAGTCCCAGCTACTCAGGAGGCTGAGGCAGAAGGATTGCTCTAACCCAGGAATTTGAGGTTGCTATGAGCTAGGCTGCCGCCAAGGCACTCTACCCTGGAGACAGAGTGAGACTCTATCACACACAAAAAGGTATAAACATATAATTCTCCCTTCTTGTATGAAATTAAGCCAACAAAGCATGTTTAGGGAACTGAAAGCAGTCTAGTATAGCAAATGCTTATTTATATCATAGCATTTCAGCCCAGCTGTTGGGCTCTTGGAACATGTTAAATATTTAATAAATTGTGACTAAGTAATAAAAGTAGTTGAGAGTCTAGGATGTCAAGTTAAAAATTGTTAAAGTTTTTTTCTGGAAAAAATAGGGAGTTATTACAGATTTAAAAGCCAAAGTACTTATCACAGAATTGGCAATAAATTAACTGTTGAATCTGTGTGATGGGTATGTGAGAGTTCACTATATTCTTCACTCTTATATATGTTTGAAACTGGTTTTTGTTTTTGGGACAGAGTGTTACTTTGTTGCCCTGGGTAGAGTGCCATGGCATCATCATAGCACAGAGCAACCTCAAACTCTTGGGTTCAAGAGATCCTCTTGCCTCAGCCTCCCAAATAACTGGGACTACAGGCACTCACCATAATACCCAGCTACTTTTAGAGTCTTGCTCAGGCTGGTTTTGAACTCCTGAGCTCAAGCAATCCACTGGCCTTGGCCTCCCAAAAAAATGCTGGCATTATGGGTGTAAGCCATGGTGCCCAGCTGAAACTTTTAATAATAAAAAATTATAGAGAAAGTACTTACCAAAATTATGTGTTTAAAAGATGAGAGCTACTGGGTTTCTGCTCTAATAACTATATAATGTAGTTTGGGATGCAAGAGAAGCATATGAAAGAGTGTCAAAATCATGAAAAGGAGAGAGGAGAAGTCCATGTGGACTCCAGTAATTTATAAAAATTACATGAGAAGTATAAAACTTAAAAAGGTAAAGTATGAATTAAATAGAAGGAAAGAAAATGTTTTGAGAAAGGTACAGAATGAGGAAAGAAAAAGACTAGGGGTTCTCAACTGGCAATTCTGCATGCACCCCAGGGGACATTCGAGGCTATCTGGATTAGAAGAGTTGCTACTGGCATCTTATGGGCAGACAGGAATACTTTTAAGTATCTTATTATGTACATATGAGGACCACACAAAAAATGAATAATCTGGCATGAAATGTCAGTGTACTCTACCCAGGGCCACAGCTAGGGTGCCAGCCATATACACCAGAGCTGCAGGTTTGAACCCAGCCCAGGCCTGCCAAACAACAATGACAATTATAACAATAAAAAAAAAAAAGAAAGAAAAGAAAAGTAAAAAAATAGCTGGGAGTTGGGCAGGTCCCTGTAGTCCCAGCTATTTGGGAGCCTGAGGCAAGAGTATGGCTTAAGCTGAGTTTGAAAGAAAAAGAAAGGAAGGAAGGAAGGAGCCTGGAATTAACAAATGATTGGTTTGTGAACTTAAAATACACCTTTTTTTTTTTTTTTTTTTTTTTTGCAGTTTTTGGCCAGGGCTGGGTTTGAACCCGCCACCTCTGGCATATGGGGCCGGTGCCCTACTCCCTTGAGCCACAGGTGCCGCCCCCCCCCCTTTTTTGAGACAGGGTCTCACTGTTGCCTGGGCTAGAGTGCAGTGGCTTGATCATAGCTAAGTGCTGCCTGGGGAACAAAATCTTGTACCTTCCTTCTCAAGGTGCTTATCCCAGTTTACTTTCTTGCATTAGAACTCAGCTTGTTCTTTATTTCTTTTTTTTTTTAGACAGAGTTTCACTATGTTGCCCTCTGTAGAGCACTGTGTCGTCACAGCTCACAGCAATCTCAAACTCTTGGACTCAAGCGATTCTCTTGCCTCAGCCTCTTAAGTAGTGAAGACTACGTGCGCCTGCCACACACCCTGCTATTTTTTTGTTGCAGTCGTTGTAAATGTCATTGTTGTTTGGCAGGCCCAGGCTAGATTCCAGCCCACCAGCTCTGGTGTATATGGCTGGCACCCAAGCCGTGGCTCTGGGTAGAGTACAGGGGCATCATAGCTCAAAGCAACCTCAAACTCTTGGGCTTAAGCTATCCTCTTGCCTCAGATTTTCTATTTTTAGTAAAGACGAGGTATCACTTTTGCTGAGGCTGGTCTCTAACTTGTAAGCTCAAGCAATCCACCTGCCTCAGCCTCCCAGAGTGCTAAGATTACAGGCGTGAGCCATGGCGCCAGGCCACCAGGCTCGTTTCTTACCAGACTATCCACAGGCTAACTTCTCTTAAATACCAAATTTTTACCATAACGGTTCACATTTAAACGTTCAAATAGGTCCCAATTCTATATCTAAATTGTGCAGTTGATCTTTCTTAAAATTGAACCTGCCCTCCCTAGACTTACACCCTTACATCTTCACCCCAAATGCTCTTCTCCCTCCTTCTCACCCTGGGCTCACACCCTTAACTCCAAATGTTCTCTCCTCATCTTTGGCTCACACTCAACTTCAATTGCTTTTCTCCCTTCCACCTTTGCCCAGTTCCGTCCTCCTCTGTACACAGTCAACACAGCCCAGGTTAGTAGTTTCGGAAGCTGTCCACTTCATGCGAGCCAACGTCCCCAGGACATCCAACCTCAGAATGAAAGCACGCATGCAGTCTCCCCTTGGGTTAGCGACTCTCACCCCTACCCAGAGCCCAAAGACAGCAGAGGAGGCACCCTAACCCAGTCCTTCCTGACTGCCTGGTGAATTCCAATTGGATTTGAATTTAAAGTCGATATTGTGACTCTGAAGTATTTGTGAGTTGCTTACTGGTGTATGTTTTCTCGTTCACCTGGAAAGCAAAAGCAACGAAAAGTATTCAAGGTGATGTTAAAAAAGGAATACGTGATTGGATATGAGAAATCACTTTTAACCCCGCCCCCTTCCCCTCCCGAGAATCCAACCATCTCTGTAAAGTGTTTAACACCTAACAACATCAAAAAGAATATTTTAGCCCCCCATAGCGAGCAGACGGCAGACTGTCTTCCAGTTACTCAAACAGCCAGTCTTTTCCCAGCGTCTGGCCAGCAAAATAAAGCCCCAGGGCAGCCCCAGGGCAGCCCCGGCCCCGCCCCGCCCCGCCGCGCCGCGCCGGGCGTGGTCTTCTCCCTGACCCCGCCCCCTCCAAGGACGGCGCGCTGTGATTGGCCGTGACGCCCTACTAAAGCGCTGCCCAATCGCGCTACGGCAGTTGTTTCAGCGACCCTGTGCGTTCTGGGCGAATATGGCGGATCGCCTCACGCAGCTGCAGGACGCAGTGAACTCGGTGAGGAATTACATTCGATTAGTCTCTGTCTTTCTCTTTCTTGAAGTAAAGCAAAGGGGGAAAGGAGCCCGAGAGACAGCAGTTAGAAGCGGGGAGCGGCTCCTCGCACTCGGAGGTTCGAGGCCGGCGGCCGCGGAGCGCGGGAGCTCCGAGAGGGAGCAGCCTCCTTTATCGGAGGAGACGAGGACGGTCTCGTAGGCTGCGCGGTCCTGTAGTTTTCTCTGGGAGCAGTTTATATTTTTGTCGGTGATGCTTACGGGATTTCTTCTCTTTGGGTGGGGATGGGAGAAGCAGAAGCGGGATGTGGGGTTTTTGTTTTTGTTTTCCCTGGCCGAATGTAACCCCCCGAGAAGATCTTGTGGTCTGGACGATTGGATCTTTGTGATTAGATGGTAACCGGGAGTGCATTCCTCCGCCAGCACTTGCAGGTTGGCCCGGGAGCGATGGTGAGGTGAGAAGTTTAATTTGGTCTGATTTACTTCGCTCCTGGGGACCGGGTCTCCTTCCCTCTCTTGGCCACTCCCCGGCACGCAGTGACATCTTTATGATAGCGGACCTTCTCATCCATGCATATCTTTCCATTTCTTAAAGTCCTTATCTCTCAAAAAGTCTGCTCTATTAGTGGTCAAGTCTTACAAGTAGCTGCCTTAACTTTATTCCTTCTGGTTATTCTTTCCCTACATTCTGTGTCTGAGTGGAAAGTATATGCAAGCCAGAAAATACCTATGTACACAGTCGTACAAGGAAGGGGATGTGCTCTGCGAAATGCCGGGTTTGCGATTTCATCTGTGTGGGACATCCTAGCCTGTCCCTCGAGATAGCCCAGCCTCCTGCACACCCTCGGTAGTGCCTGTTGCTCTCAGGCTACAAACCTGTGTACACGTGACTGTGTTGAATAGCGCAGGCTGCTGTAACACGGTGGTATATGTGAATCTAAACATAGACAGTAAAATTATGACTTAAAAGATTAAAGAGAGCTATACCTGCTTAACATGAGTGGAGCTGGCTGGGCTGGGAGTTGCTCGAGGTGAGTCAGTGAATGGTGGTGAGTGAATGTGAAGACCTGGGACATTCAGTGTGTAGTACTGTAGAGTAGATAAACACCGTGCATTTAAATTACACTAAGTTTACCATATGTTTTTCTGTCTTCAGTAATAAATTAACCTTAGTCGACTGAAACTGTTTTTACTTTATAATTAATTTTTTAAAAACTTAACTCTTTTGTAACAATCCTAGCGTAAACACATTGTACAGCTGTATGAAAAACATTTTCTTGATAGCCTTATTCTACAAAAGTTTTCTATTTTTGAATTTTTTTAAACATTTTAAACTCTTTTGTTAAAAACTTAAAATATAAACACACACAATAATCTTACACAGGGTCAGGGTAGCCCTTACTTCCACCTCCACATCTTGTACTTTAAGGAGCAATCACACATAGACCTGTTGTTTCCTGTGATCACTCCTGAAGCACCTGCTTGCCTTTTTTTTTTTTTAATAAATAAAAGGAATACACACTAAAATAACAAAAAGTGTGTAATGTAGTAAATACATAAACCATTAATATAGTTGTTTATTATCAAGTATTATGTAGTATATGTAATTGTATGTACTATGTACTTGTTTACACGAGCATCACCACAAACAATGAGTAACACATTGTGCTAGGATTTTTTTTCTGAAACAGAGCCTCAAGCTATCCCCCCTGGGTAGAGTGCAATGGCATCACAGCTCACAGCAACCTCCAACTCCTGGGCTCAAGCGAGTCTCCTGCCTCAGCCTCCCAAGTAGCTGGGACTACAGGCGCCCGCCACAACGCCTGGCCATTTTTTGGTTGCAGCCATCATTGTTGTTTGGCGGGCGGGGGCTGGGGATTCGAACCCGCCACCTTAGGTGTATGTGGCTGGCGCCTTAGCCACTTGAGCCACAGGCGCCGAGCCCAGAGTCAGGGTCTTAGTCTGTTGCCCAGGCTAGAGTATAGTGGTGCAATCATAGCTTACTGAAACCTTAAACTCCTAGGCTTTAGAGAGCCTCTTGTCTCAGACTCTGGAGTAGCTGGGACTACAGGTGTGCACAGCCATACCCAGCTAATTTTTCTTCTTATTTTTTGTACGAAAGGTCTTTTATTGGTGAGGGAAGGATGCTGCAGAGTAGCACCAAGGAGGAGAGAAAAGAGGAGAGAGGAAAGAGAGGAGAAGGGAAGAGAGGAGGGAAAAGAGGAGAGAGGATTTTTTCTTATTTTTTTAAGAGATGGTTTCTTGTTAAATTGCCCTGGTCTTAAACTCCTGGGCTTAGGGAATCCTTTTACTTCAGCCTCCCAAGTGGCTAGGACTATAGGCATACACCATTGCACCCAGCTAATTTTTATTTTATTTTATTTTATTTTATTTATTTATTTTTGGAGACAGAGTCTCAAGCTGTCCCCCTGGGTAGAGTGCCATAGCATCACAGCTCACAGCAACCTCCAACTCCTGGGCTCAAGCGAGTCTCCTGCCTTAGCCTCCTCAGTAGCTGGGACCGTAGGCGCCTGCCACAACACCTGGCTATTTTTTGGTTGCAGCCATCATTGTTGTTTTGGTGGGTCGGGGCTGGATTCCAACCCGCCACCTCAGGTGTATGTGGCTGGCACTTTAGCCACTTGAGCCACAAGTGCTGAGCCAACAATATATATTTACTTTTTTGAGACGGACCCTCAAGCTATCCCCCTGGGTAGAGTGCCGTGGCATCACGCTCACAGCAACCTCCAACTCCTGGGCTCAAGTGAGTCTCCTGCCTCAGCCTCCCAAGTAGCTGGGACTACAGGCGCCCGCCACAACGCCTGGCCATTTTTTGGTTGCAGCCATCGTTGTTGTTTGGCGGGCCTGGGCTGGGGATTCGAACCCACCACCTTAGGTGTATGTGGCTGGCGCCTTAGCCACTTGAGCCACAGGTGCTGAGCCAACAATATTTTTCTATCTTTGTCTTTTAGCTATGTGAAAGTTTAAAATATTTATGTTATAAATTGATTACTGCTTTTATTTGTAATTTATCTTATTCTTATGAAGCCTAGGAATTTGTTTCCCCTTCAGAGATTGACACTTACTTATTCTGCTTTATTCTTTTATTCTAGCATTTATTTTATTGTTTTGGTTTACTTTTATTAAGTTTTTTTTTTTGAGACAGAGTCTTACTTGATCACCCTCCATAGAGTACTGTAGCATCATAGCTCACAGCAACCTCAAACTCTTGGGCTCAAGTGATTCTCTTGCCTCAGCCTCCCAAGTAGCTGGGATAACAGGTGCCCACCACAACGCTCAGCTATTTTTTAGAGACAGGGTCTTGCTCTTGCTCAGGTTGATCCCAAACCTGTGAGCTCAAGAAATCCATCTGCCTTGGCTTCCCAAGTGCTGAGATTATAGGAGTGAGCCACTGTGCCCGGCCTCTTTTATTAACTTGTTAATCATCTAGAATTAGTGCATAGTGTGAGGTCACAGTTTAAACCTATATCTTCAAGCAAAGGGATCAGGAAAATACCGGCAAGCATTGTTCAGTTCAAGCAGGAAATCATGTATATAGAAGGATCTGCAGGAGGCATGAGAAGTACTTGTTTGAGTGTAGCAGGGTGCATTGTGGTCAAACATGGGAGTGGCCTTAACAACGGTGCTGAATTTGGGTGCCAGATAGTCTTAGCCTGGGTACCAATTCTTTGGGAAATGCTGGAAACACCAGTTGCTCAGCACTGGATGTGGAGGGAAGGTGAGATTATTGCTTATAAATACTAGCCAGCCCATTCTCAGGTAACCCAGGGGCTACCAGGGTCATTTTTTGGACAGTCTTTTTCATCTCTTCACAACCCCAAGTTGTTTGTTATCCCAATTCTATTTGTTATTGACTAATCTAACCCTTGGCCAATGATTCATGATGTCTTTTTAGTATAAATTAAATTCTTGTGTATTATGTTTTACTTATGTCTAATTATTTTAAAATATTAATATTGTTACTTTCAGGATTTTAACTTCATGAAGTTAAATTTCAAACATGCATAAATCTGATCTGTAAAACATAGTGTCATTTAATACAAGAATAGGTTAGTGTGGCTCGGCGCCTGTGACTCAAGCGGCTAAGGCGCCAGCCACGTACACCTAAGGTGGCGGGTTCAAATCCCCAGCCCGGACCCGCCAAACAACAATGATGGCTGCAACCAAAAAATGGCCAGGCGTTGTGGCGGGTGCCTGTGGTCCCAGCTACTTGGGAGGCTGAGGCAGGAGACTCGCTTGAGCCCAGGAGTTGGAGGTTGCTGTGAGC
>CAUYTI010067839.1:0-18051 GCA_963575145.1 Galago senegalensis
TCTCTTGCCTCCGCCTCCCAAGTAGCTGGGACCACAGGCGCCCGCCACAACGCCCGGCTATTTTTTGGTTGCAGCCGTCATTGTTGTTTGGTGGGTCCGGGCTGGGGATTTGAACCCGCCACTTTAGGTGTACGTGGCTGGCGCCTTAGCCGGTTGAGCTATAGGCGCCGAGCCAGGGGCATTAGATTCTTATAAGGGGTGTACAGCCTCGATGCCTTAAATGCACTAGTGCAATTTATGGTAGAGTTCTCACTCCTATGAGAATCTGATGCTGCCACTGATGAGACAGGATGGAGGGCTCAAGGGATGCCAATTGTGGGGAGAACTGTAGATTCAGATGAAGCTTTGCTCACTCGCCCACCACTTACTTCCCAGTTCCTAGCAGACTATGAACCAGAAGTGGTCCTGGTCTGTGGCCTGGGGGTTGGGGACTACAGCTATAGGAATTTCACTGGACACATTGAGTCATCTTATTAGAAAGAGAAGAGCTCCACCTGTGTGTTTCCATATGACTGAACGCATTTTTCTTTTCTTTTTTTATTATTTGAAATTCATTGAGGGTACAGAGAATTAGGCTATACTGATTGCATTTGTTAGATAAAGTCCCTCTAGTAACTTTTTTTTTTTGAGGCAGAATCTCAAGCTGTTCCCCTGGGTAGAGTGTTGTGGCATCATAGCTCACAGCAACCTCCCACTCTTGGGCTCAAGCAATCCTCTTGCCTCAGTTTTTCTATTTTTAGTAGAGACAGGGTCTTGCTTTTTGCTGAGGCTGGTTTTGAACCCATGAGCTTAAGCTATCCACCCACCTCAGCCTCCCAGAGTGCTAGGATTACAGGCGTGAGCCACTGTGCCTAGAAGCTTCCTAAACAGAGCTTCTCTCCCATCTGACAGTCCAGAAATGGTCTCGGCCTGTTCCTGAACCAGCCACTGGCAGGGATATGAAATCACCATGGATGGCTTAGGTGACTCAGGCTCTGGCCCTAGTCTGGAGATGAGGCACCTCTCCTGGGTCACTTGGCTGCCTGAATAAAATCAGTGTTCTCTAGAAAGGAAGAAGGGGGAGCGGCTGAGGGTTGGGTGGACGGTGATCCCCATTGCTGATCTGGTTGACTTGTTATTCACATTGTATAGTTTTACAGCCCTGAGTCCTTACTCGACCAGGGCAGCTAGTCCCTGGGGTCCTCAGGGCAGAAAGGGGCTGAAAGAACAGAGGAACATTAGATGCTGGGAAGGGGACTGGCCCCAGGACCTGAGCAAGATAGAGAAAGGACGAGTGTGGTTAGAGAAATCCCACTTAGCTGGTGTGTCAGTGATGTGTATGGACCTGAGGGGCTGTGGCTGGTCCAGAATCTGGAAAGAGAAAAACTGGGCTTATGCTGTGGGTGGTGGTCCATCTGGATCCACCTGGGAGGGGATAGCAGAGTCCAGCCTCAGTCCTGCACCTCGGCACAGCCTCCCTCAGCTCTATGCACTGGTGTTGCCCAGGTCCTTCCTGTGTGCCAAGCCCAATGCTAGGACTCTAGGGGCTGAACACAACAGTTAAATCTCCAACCCTGATGCTTGTGAGATGGAATGACAGACACAGAGCTGGAAATAAGTGGAGACTGCACTGTGGAGAACCTGGAATGCCAGGGTGAGGGGTCACTGACTCCCCTGAGCAAGAGAATAATCGCTGAGAAAGATCTGGCAGCTGTGCGGACAGCGGGTTAGGAAGGAGGTTCCAGAAGCAGCCTAGTTGTCAGGGCTATCTCTCTGAGGATGTGTTCAGTTGTAAAGTAACTGGCTTAATGAAGTGAAGGTGTTACTTTGTTTAATTGGAGAAATCAGAGATAGGTCGAACTTTAGGTTTGGCTTAATTTGGTGGCTTCATGATATCATTGCAGACTCAGTTTCTTTTTTCTCTGTGCTGTGTTTTCCCAGCTATCAGCTTCACGACAGGGCAGCCTTTCCCTCCTGTGACAATGACCTCAGAGCCCGTTGCTCCCCTCTACTCAGCACACAGTTCTGGGCCTGGGCAGGTGCAGGGGAGCATAGAGTGGGATACATCTAAAGAAGGGGATGCGCTCGTCACATTCTAGGATTTGAGATAAGATTCTTTTTTTTTGAGACAGAGCCTCAAGCTGTCCCCCTGGGTAGAGTGCCGTGGCATTACAGCTCACAGCAACCTCCAACTCCTGGGCTCAAGCGAGTCTCTTGCCTCTGCCTCCCAAGTAGCTGGGATCACAGGCGCCCGCCACAACGCCTGGCTATTTTTTTGGTTGCAGCCATCATTGTTGTTTGGCGGGCCCGGGCTGGGGATTCGAACCCGCCACCTTAGGTGTACGTGGCTGGCGCCTTAGCCAGTTGAGCTATAGGCGCCGAGCCAGTCTTTCCCTGAATTCTTCACTTCCTTCAAAAAGTATGAGACAAAGAAGCATGAAGTGGTTTAACCTGTTTTATTCCTTACCTCAAGTTGGGATGAGTTCCACTTCTATCACTTACCACCCAACCACCATGAATAAAGCATTTGGGTTACCTGGGCCTTGCTTTTACTTGCAAAGTAGGGCAGATAGTACCTACCTCACAGGGTTGTGGTGAGAGTTAAGCAAGTGAGGATCTGGAATTCATAGTTGATGAAGTATGAAACCCTGTACAGATCTGTAGTATTTGGCATCGTTTTTCTCAGTCATGAATATATGCTTAATAACACAGCCTCCAAAAGAAACTCGACAAACTGGAGATGTGAGGTTTGAGGTTGCCATTTATAGGAGCATTCTAGGTCTAAGACTGAGCTAACGGTCCCACAAATTCCACCTCACTTGAATACAAGCTGCCTGTATGGGAGGAAGACTTGATCAGCACCTTTAGGAAGGTTCCTGACAAGGTAGTTCTGCATTCTCATAGAAAGCAGAACTAGTGGAATTAATTAGGTCAATAATACATGCAAAGATGGACTCTTGGAGCTAGAAAAAAGGGGCAATTCATTCTGATGTGGGGGAGGGTCAGAAGAAAGGACAAAGTGGGCTTTGGGCTAAACTTTTTTTTTTTTTAGAGGTAGAGTCTTAACTTTGTTGCCCTCGGTAGAGTGCCATGGAGTCACACAGCTCACAGCAACATCCAACTCCTGGGCTTAGGCGATTCTTTTGCCTCAGCCTCTTGAATAGCTGGGACTACAGGCGCCCACCACAATGCCCAGCTATTTTTTGGTTGCAGTTTGTCCAGGGCTGGGTTTGAACCCGCCACCCTCAGTATATGGGGCTGGCGCCCTATCCACTGAGCCACAGGAGCTGCCCTGGGCTAAGCTTTGAAGTAGGAGGCTGGGGAGAGAAGAGACTTTGAACCCGAGTTTTGTTTGAAAAGACAGGTCAGATGGGGGATTCTTGGCTCCTGCCAATTCAAGCAGAGCCTGTCTTCAGGGAGCTAAATGCTCTTGAGGTCAAATGTACATAATCCAGCAACTTAGGAGTAGGTTCATGATGGCAGGTTACCCCCAAGGCTGAGGGTGAGGAGAGAGTTTTGGTCCTGGCTGGGATGGAAATGAGGAACTTGAGTTTAGCCACACCCTTCCTTTCCCAGGATGATCTGAGGGATCAGGTCCGGAAGCTGGAACAACGTCTAACTGATACTGAGGCTGAGAAGAGCCAGGTCCACGCAGAGCTACAGGATCTGCAGAGACAACTCTCCCAGAACCAGAAAGGTGAGGAGCACAAGGCAGGCAGGGAGATTTGGAGGGAGGTAGAGGGTGAATTGGAAGCCCAGTAGTGGCAGGAAAAGGCCTACCAGCCACTCCTTTTATTTTTTTATTTTTATTAGATCATAGCTGTGTACATTGATGCTGTCATGGGGTACAGTGTGCTATTTTTATATACAATTTGAAATATTTTCATCAAACTGGTTAACATAGCCTTCATGTCACTTCTTTTATTTTTTAATCTATAACTATGAGATAATATCTAGAGGCATTTCCACATGGTGATAACTCCCTTGAGCTATTTTTCTGCTTTGCTTAACCTTTGAGAGCCATCCTGGAGGATGGGATTAGGAGGAACACATTTGGTGAATCAAGAGAAGGAGAGCTTGGGGTGGTACCTGTGGCTCAGTCGGTAGGGCGCCAGCCCCATATACCAAGGATGGCAAGTTCAAACCCATCCCCAGCCAAACTGCAACCAAAAAAAAAAAAAAAAATAGCTGGGTGTTGTGGCGGGTGCCTGTAATCCCACCTACTCTGGAGGCTGAGGCAGGAGAATCGCCTAAGCCCAGGAGTTGGAGGTTGCTATGAGCTGTGATGCCATGGCACTCTGCCCAGGACAACAGAGTGAGACTCTCTACAAAAAAAAAAAAAAAGGAGAGCTGGACTTCCATTTTCTTTTTCTGCCAGAGATTAAATAAAAAAACTTGAGGCCCAAGGCTAGGACTATGAAAACATGATAAAACTCTTATCTTTTGTCATTTATCTAGGTTATTTATTTTATCATCTCCCACTATGTCTTGAAAATTAGCATTTGATGACAGAAGAATTATGAGTTTATTTAGGAAAAAGCAAGGAGGGGGAATTCGGGGAGAATGTATCACTGCCACAGCCAAGGGCTGAAAGGGTGGTGACTACTTAGAAAGGAGAAGGAAGAGTCTTAAGGCCCAAAATGCTACTATATAAAAGGACAGCTTGAGGAGTGGGTCTGGACCTTTTTTGAAGCCATTTGAGGGCTTTCTGAGAGCCACACAAATAGAGCTGGGTGCCACACATATTGCAGCAATGGAGGGCAGCCAGTAGAGCCACCAGGTCTAAAGGAGCCTTTTGCAAAGTCATAGGAAGGGACCTCCAGGGTCATTGAGTTAAACCCTGTCTGGAATCTAGGGCTGAGGGTTTCTCTGTGTTGAGGATGAGGAATTGTCAGGATGATGAACTGACAGTGCTGGGGCTGGCAGCAGCAGGGTGCCTAGACAAATAGGAGCAGCTGGCAGACAGATGACATCTCTATGACATGTGTAATTCTCTCCTTGGCCTTCTTCCCCTTCGATTCTGTCCCCCATCTTCCATCTGCTTCTGCATCCCTCTTTTCCCCTACCCCTGACATGGGCCTCACTCTGCTTCTCCTTTTCCCAAAGAGAAATCCAAGTGGGAAGGAAAACGGAACACCCTGGAATCTGAGCTGAAGGAACTGCATGAAACTGTGGCATCTTTACAAAGTCGCCTACAGCGAGCAGAACTACAAAAAATGGAAGCCCAGGTAAAGCAGTCCTGTTTGGCAGAGAGGTTGCCCCTCAGGAGTAGTCCCTTGGGCACACCTTGGTCTGTGGTCATGTGGCCAACTTCCTTCAGCAAGTCTCAGTTCCTCTGGCTATCTCCATGTCTGTGAGAGTCATTGTTAAGGTTCCAGTGAATCCCTCAAGTAATTTTTCTGAATTGAGGTTGAGATTCCTTCCTTCGCCCCTCCTTCCCTTCCTCCCTCCCTCCCAGTTCACAGCAACCTCAAACTCTTGGGCTCAAGTGAGCTCCTTGCCTCAACCTCCTAAGTAGCTGAGACTACAGGCACCTGCCACAATACCTAGCTAGTTTTTCTATTTTTAGTACAGGCAAGGTCTTGCTCTTGCTCAGGCTGGTCTCAAACTCCTAAGCTCGAACAATCTACCTGCCTCAGCCTCCTAGAATGCTAGGATTACAGGCATGAGCCACTGCACTCAGCCATGAGGTTGAGATTTTTATCCTTTGCCCTAAAGTACCAGAGTCTGGGATGGCTCATTAGTACTACTATGTCTCCCTGGGTATATCAGAGGGATGCTCTTTCACAATATCAGTTTAAATGGAATATACGAGGTCCTTGTCACTGCTGGTCCCACAAAATAAGAAAGGGAAAGGCCAGTGTTGGCGTGACTGTATGGGGAGTATAGTTTAAGGTGGTTTTGCATCTTGTTTTCCAGAATGAGCAAGAGTTACTCCAGGTGGCTAAGGAGAACCTGATAGCCCAAGTGGAGCATCTACAAGCATCAATTGCAGAGGCCAAGGCTCAGGCAAAGGCTGCTGGGGTCCTGGAAGAAGACCTGAAAACAGCTCGCTCAGCACTGAAACTGAAAAACGAGGAGGTGGCAAGTGAACGTGAGAGAGCTCAGGCTCTGCAAGAGCAGGGCGAGCTGAAGGTGGCCCAAGGGAAAGCCCTGCAAGAGAATTTGACTCTCCTGGCCCAGACCCTCTCTGACAGAGATAGAGAAGTGGAGACTTTGCGGGGGGAAATCCAGGAACTGGAGAAGCAGCGGGAAATGCAGAAGGCTGCTTTGGAACTACTGTCCCTGGACCTGAAAAAGAGGAACCAAGAAGTGGATCTGCAGCAAGAACAGATTCAGGAGCTGGAGAAGTGTAGGTCTGTTCTAGAGCACCTGCCCATGGCCGTCCAGGAGCGAGAGCAGAAACTGATTGTGCAGAACGAGCAGATCAAAGAGCTCGAGAAGGATCGGGAGACTCAGAGGAACATCTTGGAGCATCAGCTTGTAGAACTTGAGAAGAAGGACAAAGTGATTGAGTCCCAGAGAGGGCAAGTTCAGGATCTGAAAAAGCAGTTGGTTACTCTAGAATGCCTGGCCCTGGAACTGGAGGAAAACCATCACAAAATGGAGTGCCAGCAAAAGCTGATCGAGGAGCTGGAGGGCCAGAGGGAAATGCAGAGAGTGGCTTTGACCCACCTGACTCTGGACCTGGAGGAAAGGAGCCAGGAGCTGCAGGCACAGAGCAGCCAGATCCATGAACTGGAAAGCCACAGCACCCTTTTGGCAAGGGAGCTGCAGGAGAGGGACGAGGAGCTGAAGTCCCAGCAAGAACAGATTGAGGAGCTGCAGAGGCAGAAGGAGCATCTAACTCAGGACCTTGACAGGAGGGACCAGGAGCTGATGCTGCAGAAGGAGAGGATTCAGGTTCTAGAAGATCAAAGAATGCTGCAGACTAAGATCCTAGAGGAGGACCTAGAACAGATCAAGCTGTCCTTGAGAGAGCGAGGCCGGGAGCTGGCCTCCCAGAGGCAGCTGATGCAGGAGCGGGCAGAGGAAGGGAAGGGCCAGAGTAAAGTACAGCGTGGGAGCCTGGAGCACATGAAGCTCATCCTGCGTGACAAGGAGAAGGAGGTGGAATGCCAGCAGGAGCAGATCCAGCAACTTCAGGAGCACCAGGACCAGCTGGAGCAGCAGCTCCAGGACCTGCACAGGAAAGTGGGAGAGACCAGCCTACTCCTGACACAGCGAGAGCAGGAGATAGTGGTCCTGCAGCAGCACCTGCAGGAGGCTGGAGAGCAGAGGGAGGCACGAGAGGAGTCTCTTCAGGCTCAGTTGGGAGAGGCCCAGAGGGCACTGGCCCAGCATGACCAGGAACTTGAGGCCCTGAAGCAGGAACAGCAGCAGACCCAGGAGGGGGAGGAGAGTGCAAAGGAAAAGGCAAGCAAGCTTCAGGCAGCTCTGGAGCAAGCCCACTTGACACTGCAGGAGTGCCAGGGAGAGCTTGAGGACCACAAAGAGCAGGTGCGAAGGCTCCAGGAAGAGCTGGCAGCAGAGGGACGGCGAGTGCAGGCCCTAGAGGAGGTGTTGGGGGACCTGAGGGCTGAGTCTCGGGAGCAGGAGGAGGCCCTGTTGGCCCTCCAGCAACAGTGTGCTGAGCAGGCACAGGAGCATGAGGTGGAGACCAGGGCCCTACAGGACAGCTGGATGAAAGCCAAGGCCATGCTTAAGGAACAGGAGCAGGAGCTGGAGGCTCTTCGAGCAGAAAGCAAGTCCTTCCAGCATCAGGGAGAGGCTGCCAGGGGCCAGGCTGAGGCTCTGCAGGAGGCGCTCAGCAAGGCTCAGGCTGCACTGCAAAAGAAAGAACAGCATCTGCTTGGGCAGGCAGAACTGAGCTGCAGTCTGGAGGCCAGCACTGCCACACTGCAGGCCACCTTGGACACCTGCCAAGCACGTGTCTTGCAGCTGGAGGAGGACCTAAGGATGCGTGAAGGTGAGATCCAGGACCTGGGTCTCCGACACGAGGAAGACCTGCAGCAGCTCCAGCAGGCACTTGCCCAGAGGGATGAAGAGCTGAGACAACAGAAGGAACAGGGGCAGCTGCTGGAGAATCTGGGCCAGAGGGACCAAGAGGAGCAGAATTGGGGTCAGGAGAGAGAAGAAGAAGAGATGAGGAGCCTTCATCAGAGGCTAAAGGAGCTACAGCTGACTCTAGCACAAAAGGAGGAAGAGATCCTGGAGCTGAGGGAGGCCTCACACCACAGGGCCTCTCCAGTAGAGGAACCATCTCTGAAATTTGGGTCTTTAGGGCCCAGGCTACAGCGGGACCCAGAGCAGCTACAGGCAGCCCTGAGGCAGACAGAAGCCAGGGAGATTGAGTGGAGGGAGAAGGCCCAGGACTTAGCACAGTCCCTGGCCCAGAGCAAGGCCAGTGTCAGCAATCTGCAGGAGGTAGCTATGTTTCTACAGGCTTCTATCCTGGAGCGGGACTCAGAACAACAGAAGCTGCAGGTAAGTCCCTCCCAGAGGAATGAAGAGCAGGTGACAGAGAGCCCCATGTGGCTGAGCTCAGGCTCTGCCTGCACCCTGGGTCTTATAGCACCTCAGAGGGTATGAGAGCTGATACCACAACCACTTCAACATAAGTGGGATTCAGCTGCTGTGCTAGTCTAGGGGATACAAAAAAGGTAAGACACTCACAGTATCCCCCAAAGAGTGTAAGATACCCACAGTCCCTCCCTCACAGAGCTTAGTCTAATTGATAAGCAACTATGATGCATGGTGGTTAATGCCCAATAGGGAAAGGTTAGGTTGGGTATCCCTTCAGCATACTTGGAGCACAGTATGGCACTCGACACTGCAGGAGTGCCAGGGAGAGCTTGAGGACCAGGAAGAGCTGGAGCGCAACCTTTCCCAGGGTGAGTCCCCAAAGGCTTCCGGGTAGAAGTAGTGTTTGAGATTAGATTTAGGCCAGGTATGATGGCTCATGCCTATAATTCTAGCACTCTGGGAGGCCTACGTGGGAGGATGGCTTGGGCCCAGGAGTTCAAGACCAGCTTGAGCAAGAGTGAGAACCCTGTCTCTATTAAAAGTAGAAAAACTAGCTGGGCACTGAGGGGGCACCTGTAATCTCAGGTACTTGGGAGGCTGAGCCAGGAGGATCACTTGAACCCAGGATTTGAGGTTGCTGTGAGATAGGCTAACATCACCGCACTCTAGCCTGGGCAACAAAGTAAGACCCTATGTCAAAAGAAAAAGGAGACTAAGCGCCTATAGCACAGTGGTTACAGCATCAGCCACATACACCGAGGCTGGGGGGTACAAACCAAGCCAAGGCCAGCTAAACAACAATGACAACTACAACCAAAAAATAGCCAGGCATTGGGTGGTTGCCTGTAGTCCCAGCTACTTGGGAGGCTGAGGCAAGAGAATTGCTTAAGCCCAAGAGTTGGAGTCTGCTGTGAACTGTGATGCCACGATACTCTACCGAGGGCGACAAAGTAAGACACTGTCTCAAAAAAAAAAAGAGTAGATGCCTATAGTCCCAGCTATTTGGGAGGCTGAGGCAAGGGAATCTCTTGAGCCCAAGAGTTTGAGGTTGTTGTGAGCTAGATGCCAGGGCATTCTACTCAGGGCGACAGAGTAAGACTCTGTCTCAAAAATAAATAAACAAATAAATAAACAAACAGACCAAAAAAAAGTTCTGTAATTTTTTTTTTTTTGTTTTGTTTTTTTGCAGTTTTTTGGCCGGGGCTGGGTTTGAATCCACCACCTCCAGCATATGGGGCCAGCTCCCTATCCCTTTGAGCCACAGGTGCCTCCTAGTTCTGTAGTTTATTAGCTGTGCAACCCTGGCTAGGGGACTTTACTCCTCTGAAACTTGATTTCTTATTTATAAAATAAGAAATGATAATCATGAGATGAGTTAGCATATATCCTTGAGTAGATCCCTTTCTGTTCCCTTTATTTCATCCATCTATAAAATAAAGGTTCTGGACCAAAATGGCTATGAAGTGCTTGGGAGAAAAGCACCTAGTAAGTGTAACTTCTTATTTCTAGACCTATTCTTACAGACACAGTGAGAGTTAAGTATGTAACTGAGCAGTATTCACTCAAGAGTGTAACTCACCTGCTCCCCCCTTCAAACACTCAGGGACATCTGTCATATGCAGCCTTGCATCACAGTAGTGTCATTTTTTATTTTAAGCATTTTATGTGCCAAGCAGTGTTACTTTCTTCTACTAGTGCCCTAAAAAGTAGGAACTGTTGTCCTTATTTTGGTTTTTTGTTTTGTTTTATTTTTGAGATAGGGTCCTACTCTGTCACCCTGGGTAGAATGCCATGGTGTCACAGCTCACAGAAACCTCAAACTCATGGGCTCAAGTGATCCTCTTACCTCAGCATCCCGAGTAGCTGGGATTACAGGTGCCTGCCACAACACTTGGCTAAGTTTTCTATTTTTAGTAGAGATGGGGTCTTGCTCTTGCTCAGGCTGGTCTTGAACTCCTGAGCTTAAGTGATCCACCCATCTCAGCCTCCCAGAATGCTAGGATTACAGGTATGAGCAATCAAGCCCGGTCCTGTTATCCTTATTACGTAGTGGAGGAATGTCAGTTCAGAGAGGTTAAGTAACTTCTCCAAAGTCAGACTGTAAATGACAAAACTAGAATTAGATCTGAGTGATGTATCTTTAGAGCTCAGGGTTTTTACCACTGAGCTCTTCCTCTCTCCCAAACAACCTGTACCCCCCTACTCTTGTCCCCTCTTCTTGACCATTATCATTTATGAAACAGGGGTCCTGGAAAATATCTAGCATTAGGTTTCCCAACTAATCTAAAATGATTTAACCCTGAGGGCTTAATTCGTTCTCATGGTGCAGGTAGTCATTTTATAAATGAGGAAATTAGGTTTTGGGGAGAGCTCGTATTTTGATCAGAATCATAGCCAGTAAGTGTTGACTTGACACCCAGCCCTGTGTGACTCGAGTTCCTACTCTTTCTATATCACATCTTTGCTCCAAGTTATTTCTTAGCTTTATGGGAGTTCCAAAATAAGATGCTGGACTCTGGTCCCAGCTCACTTGCTATTTCCCCATGTATCCTTGAGTAGATCCCTCTCTGCTCCTTTGTTTTATCCATCTAGAAAATGAACATTTTGGACTAAAATAGCACAGAGTCTCCTGGAAAAATAAGACTATAATCTGATGAGAAAACTGAAGTGGTTATTATGAGGATAGAGGGTAGAGTGGGTATGGATTTGAAGTTGGCAGGGTATGATTTTGTTCTACTCCTCCTACCCCCAGGATGAGCTGGAGCTCACCAGGCAAGCTCTGGAGAAGGAACGTCTATACAGCTCAGGCTCAGCCCGCAAAGCAGAACCGGTGTCCAGTGGAGAGCAGGGAGTGCAGCTGGGGGAGGTGAGCTAGAGCCTGGAGGGAAGAGATGACCCAGGGAGGACCTTCTGTCCAGGGGCTTGTCCTCTTCTCTTGGGAATTGGGTTTCTGAAGCTCAGACCTGCCAGATTGGTCCCTTTTCCCTCTATCTGTTCCCCTACCTATCTAAGGGGCTGCCTAGGGGGGATTTACAGGTCTTTCCCTCAGTTCTCAGGAGTGGAGGAGAAGCAGCCATGGAGACAAAGGCTTGAACACCTGCAGCATGCGGTGGCATGGCTGGAGATTGACCGGAGCAGGCTGCAGCACCACAACATCCAGCTGCGGACCACCTTGGAGCAGGTAAGTAGCGTCTGCTGTCCTCAGCTCCCTCCTTTGGGGTCTGGTGGGTATGGATCTCCCCTTCCCATGCAGCCCCCAGAGCAGAGGTCAGTAAACTATAGCCTGTGGACCAAGCCCAACCTATTGCCTGTTTCTGAAAATTAAATTTTATTGGAATATAGCCAAGCATTGTCTATAGCTGCTCCCCTGATACACAGGGTAGTTGAATAGTTGTGGGAGAGATGGAATGGTCCACAAAGCCTTCAATACTCACTACAGAGGAAGTTTGCTGACCTCTCCAAAGGCCAGGCTGGCTTTGTACTCAGGGTTGCCCTAGCATGAGTAGCCTCGGCCCAGGAGTTCTTCTCCCATGGCTTCTGCCCACTTACACATAGATTCAGACGTGCCCTGGCCTCCTCTGGAGCAGGGCAGCTCTACTCCAGCCTGGAGCCAACCCAAGCCATGATCTGTCCCTCACACTTTGACAGGTGGAGCGAGAACGGTGGAAACTGAAGAGGGACTCCATACGTGCATCCCGGGCAGGGACCCCGGAGGTCACCAAGGCCACAGCTTCATCCATGCTGCAGGTTTACTTGTTTCTTCCACTGTAGCCTCAGAGTCCAACTCCAGCCACTAAAAACTCAGCCCTCCTCATGGCATATCCGAGGCCACTCTGGGAAGGCAGGAACAGCTGCCTCACCAATACAGAGTTCTGCCTCACTCAGCACAGCTCAGTCTGTGCCTGCCCTAAGAAGGAGGCCCAGTGACAGGGGCTGGGGGCTCTGGTCAGGATCCCTGGCACTTGGGTATTATGCAGCACTTACCAGTACCTGATGTACCTAGGACCTTGATCACAGCTTTGCAGATCTCTTAGGCTTCCTTGCTCCTTGTAGTGCTAAGTATACAGGATTAGGATCTGTCTTTCCCGGAGCTAGAATTTCTTTTTGGGGTTGGCGGTTTGGGGAAGGCTGAGGTGTAGCCGTCAGCAGACAACCTTGTAGCCTGGCCAAAGAGTGCATGGGGTGACCGAGCATCTCTCAGGCTTCATCCCTGTCCTTTATCAAAAGTTCTCCAGGCCAGCTCAGTGCCTGTAGCACAGTAGTTACGGTGCCAGCCACATACACTGAGGCTGGAAGGTTCAAATCCAGCCAGGGCCAACTACAACAAAAAGATAGCTGGGCATTGTGGCGGGTGCCTGTAGTCCCAGTTACTGGGAGGCTGAGGCAAGAGAAATGCTTAAACCCAGGAGTTTGAAGTTGCTGTGAGCTATGATGCCATAGTACTCTACCCAGGGTGACATAGTGAGACTCTATCTAAAAAAAAAAAAAAAAAAAAAAACCATTTTCCAGGGCAGACATTGCATCTTACTTCCTCTGCACATCCTTAGCTCACAGCTCAGGGCTAGGCAAAGCAGATGCTTGATATACTTCTGCTAAATGAAAAAGTACCTCCAAGAAGCAAATGCCATCCAAGCCTTGCGGAGAGTCATCATCAGGTCTCCGCAGCATTACTCATTATGCTGGCATGGGGCCTTTCCCTGCCCCAGGGCCATAGTGCCCCACAGAGGTTCAGGCACTTCTGGTGAATAACTCTTGTCCCCCCCCCCATTGTGGTGAGATGGCTACAGGATAGCTGTGGAAACCCCAGAGTAGGAAGGCCTGTTCCAACAAGAATGCTATTTGTTGGGGCGGTGCCTGTGGCTCAAAGGAGTAGGGCACCAGCCCCATATGCCAGAGGTGGCGCGTTCAAACCCAGCTCTGGCCAAAAACTGCAAAAAAACACAAAAGAATGCTATTTGTCTCCCTCAGGATGGAGGACAGAAGAGCTCTCCAGATGCCAAGTATATGGTTGAACTGCAGAAAGAGGTATGTTCTGGAAGGACCTATTGCCTCCTTTGCACTCAGGCAACAAGGCTTTAGTGTCTGCTGTGTGCTTGGCCCTTTGTGCACCTGCAGCAGGGAGAGGGCAAGTAGTTCCTCCCTTCGGAGACTTCAGTCTCTATGGAAGGCAAGAAGAGCCCCAGTCCCAGCTCCACCTCTCAGGTGCTCAGGTGGGAGTGAGGAGGAATGCACGGTCCAGGCCCCTGACCTCCAGATTCATACTTAGGGAAAGAAAAAGGAAGAGGCTAAGAGGCAGACAGAAGATTCTAGAACAAACTGGCCTTCTCTACCCTCAGATGGACCCTGCTGGCAGGAGTGTGGCTAGCACACCCGGCAGAGGAGCCTGGCACCAGTGCAGGATCTAGATGGCATAGCTCAGGTGGAGCTGCCCACCCTCAGGGAAGCTGTAGGAAGTACTGCCTTGCTTGTTAGGCCTTACCTAAAAGTTCACCCTCTCTTTCAAAGCCCAGGAATCATAAGAAGTGTGGAATTGGACCAGGCATGGTGGCTCATGCCTGTAATCCCAGCACTCTAGGAGGCCAAGGTGGGTGGATCACTGGAGCTCAGTAGTTCCAGACCAGCCCGAATTAGAGTGAAACCCTGTCTCTAAAATACAGCAGGGCAGGGCTCAGTGCCTATAGCTCAAGCAGGTAGGGCTCCAGCCTCATACAGCGGAGCTGCCAGGTTTGAATCCAGCCCAGGCCTGCCAACAATGACAACTACAACCAAAAAATAGCTGGGCGTTGTGCGCCTGTAGTCCCAGCTACTTGGGAGGCTGAGGCAAGAGAATTGCTTCAGTATAAGAGTTTGAGGTTGCTGTGAGCTGTGACACCATGGCACTCTACCCAGGGCGACAAAGTGAGATTCTGTCTCAAAAAAAAAAAAAAAAGGTGGAATTTTGATTTCTGGACCAGTTCCAGAAATCAATAGTCACTATTGGCAGGACCTGTCTCTGTAGCTAGACCTAAGCTATTACTTTGAATTTTGTTACTCTCATACAAAGCAATCCTGAGAAAGGGCCTGGATGAGAGTGAGGCAAGAGAGGCCTCTTAAGTATGGCCTTTTTTTTTTTACATGTAAATTATTCTTTAGTAAAGTTGATGGATAGTTTTGTTTTGTTGACAGAGTCTTAAGCTGTTGCCCTGGGTAGAGTCCTGTGGTGTCATAGCTCACAGCAACCTCCAACCTTCAGTTTGAGCTCAAGCTATCCTCTTGCCTTAGTTTTTTCGATTATTTTTAGTAGAGATAGGGTCTCAGTTTTGCTCAGGCTGGTTTTGAACTTGTGAATTCAAGCAATCCACCCACCTGGACCTCCCAGAGTGCTAGGATTATAGGCATGAGCCACTGCTCCTGGCCAAGTTGATGAATAGTTTTGTTTGTAAATTCCTTTTTTGAGTCACATGTGCATCCAGATTGACAATCTCTGGATTATCTTGATTCCTAAAGGCTCTGCCCCCAGTTCCCAAAGCTGCTTCAGAGATTGGCATGTTCAAATCTCAGACAAAGACAGCCATGGGAACATAGAGTACAAGGAGTTGAAGTGACTTCAGGGCCCTCAACTCTTCTCCCTCTTGCTTTTCCTGCCCACCAGGTAGCCCTGCTGCGAGCCCAGCTGGCCTTGGAGCGGAAGCAGAAGCAGGACTACATTGCGCGCTCGGTGCAGACCAGCCGGGAGCTGGCAGGCCTGCACCATAGCCTCTCACACTCACTTCTTGCTGTGGCCCAGGCTCCTGAGGCCACAGTCCTGGAGGCTGAGACCCGCAAGCTGGATGAGTCCTTGACTCAAAGTTTGACATCCCCGGGATCAATCTTGTTACTCCCCAGCCCCAGCCCCAGCACTCCCCAGGCCACTTCCAGGTAGCAGCCACAGCCAGGACAGGCCATAGGTCAGCCTGGGAACACACAGACAGATGACTGTAGAGTGGGTCACAGTCCCTCCACACAGCTACAGGCATGCTAAGGGTATGGCCTGGCTCTATTACCCTGCCTGGGAGCCCCAGGTCAGGTGATGCTCCCAGGAAGAAGAAGGAAACCTGCAAAGCTGTGGGGGGCCCCTGCTCACCTGGCACTGAGCTACCTTTGCAGTCACGAAGAGGAGGACCTTGCCCTGACTTCGGGGTGTCAACTGCCTCTTGTCTAGAATTTATTTTCCTAGAACTTCACATTCTCCCTCAACTTCCCCTTCAACAATAAACCCTGAATTTTTGCTTTACTTCTCTGCTGTCTCCACTTACATGGCTGGGCAGCAACAGCACATCAAGGGAGTTTAAGGAAGAATTTGCTAAAGATTCTGTCATGTGGCATCAATCTATGGTATGCATGCACTGACAGGGAAGCTTACAGAAGATACACAAGACAAAGCTCTTGTCTACAGAGGACCTGCATTCCGACTGAGTTAGCACTCACTGATCAGTCAGTGCTGTGCACAGCTGAAGGCTAGAGCACTTCAGAGGCTAATAGCACTCCAGGGGCTGAGGACTGGAGCTGTGAACTGGCCTTTGAGGGGAGGTGTGGAGTCAGATGCTGCTGAGCAGGAGTGACAGCCTGGTCTGGCTGTGGCAGGGCCTGGGGCCATGGTTGCAGGTGGGGAGGATTATGGAGGGTTTCTAGTGCTAACTCAGACAGCAAGGAACCTTTTCATGGTTTTATTTTATTTTTTTTCCTGAAACAAAAGTCTCACTTTGTTGCCCTGGCTAGAGTATAGTGGCATCATCATGGCTCACAACAACCCCAAACTCCTAAGCTGAAGTGACCCTCCTACCTCAGCCTCCTGAGGAGCTAGGTCTACAGGTACCCACCATGACACCTGGCTAAAGGTCTCACTCTTCCTGAAGCTGGTGTCTAACTCCTGCGCTCAAGAGATTCTCCAGAGTACTAGGATTATGAGTGAGCCACTGCACCTGACCCGTTTGATGTTCTTGGCTTAAAACATCTTCTAGTCTCAAAAACACTGAGTTGATCTTTGGCTAAGGTCAGAGTCTTAAGTTCATGAGCTCCATCTGGCCTCATTCTCCTACTCTGGGCAAATGCCATTGAGGTGTCCCTTCCAGGGTATATCAGTTAGAACTGACTGGTCCC
Organism: Galago senegalensis; assembly: GCA_963575145.1. Taxonomy (NCBI): domain Eukaryota; kingdom Metazoa; phylum Chordata; class Mammalia; order Primates; family Galagidae; genus Galago; species Galago senegalensis. The sequence continues at coordinate 16,624 of CAUYTI010067839.1, forward strand.
TGTAGTCCAGCCATGTGTCAAGCCACTCAGGAGTATGGACTGCAGCAGAACTTGTTACTTAATGGACTGGCCCTGGTGGAAGCAGTCAACTGGACCCAACTCATAGTTAAGACCTATTTTTGGCAACTTTCTCAAAGTCTGAGAACAGTTTTCTCTACAGAAGCAGGTCATGACCTTCCTCTGGTACTCCAGCCATAGTGTAGAATTTCTCTTCCCTAAGCCTAGAGATGGAACTAAGGCCTGAGAATGTAGGGGTTTGGGGTCCTCACTCACCCAGACCTACTGCTTGGGCCTCAGCCCCATAGTATCCCATCACACCACAGAGTGGAAATGGGGCTATTTACAACTGTGGTTTTGTTCCAAAAGCCCACATGTGCAACTCAGCAACAGATGCTTAGTAAAAATTTACAGTTCAGAACCCCTAGAATAGGTCTGGATCCCAGAGACACTGGCCTGGTCCTTCTCTCCAGTCACAATCCCTATGGCTCAAAATCCTCTCCTGACCTTTAGGCTTTTTACGTTTTTAGGAGTTCGCAGGGACAAACAAGACTTCTCTTGGCTGCTAACTTTTATGGTCTTCTTCCATTTGTGGTTCTTTGGCCCAGAGGCTGATAGGAGCCCTGTGTTTTACCTTGGAGTTTCTTCCACAGTACCATTGTATATCGGTCATGAGCCAAGACCAGAAGCTCCACATACCTTGTGGGAATCAGGGAGATTCCAGTGAGTGGAAAGACATTTTAGAGGCTGCTAACAAGGGTCTTTATTCAGGACTAGACTAACCTCTTACTTGCTCTTCCCTCCCCATCCAACGCTCCACTGTAGACCCCAGTCTATCCTCTCTCCTCCCTACCAGATACAGATCCAGGTTGACATTTAATTCAAGTATAGGCCATGCTCTTGCCTTCACACTCTAATTTGTAGACGACGGTCTGCTCCAGCTTTTTTTTCTTTTTTTTTTTTGAGACAGAGTCTCACTTTGTCACCCTGGGTAGAGTGCTGTGGCGTCACAGCCCACAGCAACCTCAAACTCTTGGGCTTAAGCAATCCTCGCCTCAGCCTCCCAAGTAGCTAGGACTACAGGCCAGCTATTTTTTGCTCGTAGTTGTTCTTGTTGTTTGGTGGGCCCAGGCTGGATTTGAACCCACCAGCTCCAGTGTATATGGCTGGTGTCCTAGCCGCTTGAGCTGCAGGTGCCAAGCCTCTGCTCCAGCTTTCTTTTTTTTTTTTTTTTTGAGATAGAGCCTCAAGCTGTCCCCCTGGGGAGAGTGCCGTGGCATTACGGCTCATAGCAACCTCCAACTCCTGGGCTCAAGCGAGTCTCCTGCCTCCGCCTCCCAAGTAGCTGGGACCACAGGCGCCCGCCACAACGCCCGGCTATTTTTTTTTTTTGGTTGCAGCCGTCGTTGTTTGGCAGGTCCGGGCTGGGGA
>CAUYTI010067841.1:0-27785 GCA_963575145.1 Galago senegalensis
TCCCCCTGGGTAGAGTGCCGTGGCATTACAGCTCACAGCAACCTCCAACTCCTGGGCTCAAGTGAGTCTCCTGCCTCCACCTCCCAAGTAGCTGGGACCACAGGTGCCCGCCACAACGCCCGGCCATTTTTTGGCTGCAGCTGTCATTGTTGTTTGGCAGGTCCGGGCTGGGGATTCGAACCCGCCACCTTAGGTGTATGTGGCTGGCGCCTTAGCTGGTTGAGCTATAGGCGCCAAGCCTTCATATACAATTTGAATCACTTTCATCTAGCTGTTTACCATAGATTTCATGGCATTTGCTTAGTCATTGTGTCAAAACATTCATATTCTAGTTCTAGCAAAGTTCACTTGTACCCTTGTTACAGATATATAGGTGATCTTTCCAGTCACCCTCCCACCACCCAGCCGCCCTTCTCCCCTCCCCTTCCCCACCCCCTCCCCATATTCTAGAATTAAGTTGTATCTTTCATTTGAGAGCTATAAATTAGTTTCATAAAAGGGCTGTGTACATTGGATACTTTTTCTTCCATTCTTGTGATACTTTGCTAAGAACATTTTCCAGTTCCATCCATGTAAACATAAAGGAGTAGATCCTTTTCTTAGTGGGACAATTTTATGTTACATATACAAATGCAATCTCAGTGTTCAGAGCAGGTAGGTACTGCTGTCTACTTTTATCTATCTACTATCTACCTATATCTACCTATTAATCTATCATACCCATCTATATATCTATGTCATGTATCTATTTGTCTATCGATTATCTGCCTATCATCTATCCATCATCTGTCTATCTAGTGATCATCCATCTATATATCTATGTCATGTGTCTATCTATTTATCTATCGATTATCTACCTATCATCTATCCATCATCTACCTAGTGATCATCCATCTATGTATCTATATCCTCTATTATCTATCTATTGCTTATCTACCTTCTATCACCTATCTATATTATCCATCTATTATTTATCTATCTACATCATCTGTCAACCTATCAATTATCTACCTATTATCTATCTATTAATTGTCTATTTATGTAGCTATCTATAAAATCTATCATCTGCCTATATCATTTATCTATATTATCTATCATCCATTTATCTATATCATCTATCTATCCTATCTATCTATCTATCTACCTGCAAGACTTAGTGATGGCTTGTTACACCAACTTCATACGTACCTAGGTTCTTCACACCCTCTAATTTAACATCCATACAAATCTGTCATTATCACCACATGACAGATGAAGAGACTGAGGTCTAGCCCAAAGCCACTCAGCTGGTGAAGTGTGCTGATGAACAAAGCTGAAATGGTTGCAAGTGCATTTGATGTGCTGTCTGTGTACACCGCACCGAGCACATACACTCTCACTGACTCTGACCACTGTCTGCAACAGGGACTGTTTTTTTTTTTTTTTTTGCCGTTTTTGGCCAGGGCTGGGTCTGAATCCACCACCTCCGGCACATGGGGCTGGCGCCCTACTCCTTTGAGCCACAGGTGCCGCCCCAACAGGGACTGTTTTTATCTCCCTTTTATGATAAGGGAACTGAGGCCTAGAGTTACCTGAGATTGGAAGCTATGAGTGCTGGGCGGGACACATACCGAGGCTAGTCTGACCTCAGAATCTTCTCCCCTTACTTAAGGACATGCAGGAACAGAAAACAGGCAGGCAGGGCCAGTGTATGTAGTGTCTCTGGTTGCAACCCAGACAAGTGAACTCGGTGACCTGGTAGCAGGCCTGTTATGTAACTTTCCCGGTGCCTCAGTTTCCTATCAATGGGGCATAATAACAGAGCCCATGTTCACAAGGCTGGTGTGAGGATGAAGTTAGGCTGACTCTGTAAAGTATCAGTGCAGGCTCTGCACGCCCCCCCCCCCACCCGTGTAAGGGTCCCTGTTACTAGTCCCTGGTAAGTGCCAAGTGCTTTAAGAAATATTTGTGAAATAAATGACTAAGTATTTGTGAAACAGAAGACTCTAAATCTAAATTAAGGTGGAGGGTAGAATACAATTGCAAATTGCAAATGTTTGAGACAAAATAGAAAAAGGGAAAATAAGAGCATTAGCTCAGACACAGCGAGTACCTGGCACAGAAATTCAGAATAAGGGTACAAGTGACCTCACTTCTTTTCTTATAGTACCTTCAGGAGCTGCCAGCAGACCACAGGGGCAGAGCTGGGATTGATCTGAAGCCCTCCAGGCCCTGGGTGTGGCCCTGTAGACTGACTGCAGCCTGGACAGAGGTGGAGCCCTGCTGCTCCATTGCCCCTTGCTGTGTCCAGGAGCCAGAGCCTGTTCCCTGTTCAGGGGTGAGAGCTTCCTGGAGTTGGCCTGGGCTGGGCAGAGGTGAGGCTAGCTGGGGCCAGGGGCCCACGCTTTAGGGGACGCACTTGCTGTGTCAGGTTAAAGGGACCTGGGGCCTTCTCTGGGTGGCTCTGTACTGCTGTCCACTGGTCAGCCCTCAGCGACCCTTGATCCGACTTCATCTTTTATAGACGGGCAAACTGAGCAGGGCCACTGCTGGCCCAGGGCTGACATACTTGTGCACACTATGGCTTGCCCAGCTCACTTATCTCTAGTCCCCTCAGGGGGTCAGGAGACTTCTCTTTCCATCTTGATCATCTAGGTCTCTTAGGAGAGTTATTTAACGTCTAGGCTTCAGTTTCGCCACCCAAAATGTATGGCCCTGTCCTGATGGTAAGATGATGGATGGTAGGCATGAGTTTCCTGTATCCTGGCAGGTGCCCCAGCAAGGTAGAGGTGGTCCACACGCCATCTTATCTGATGGACTCTGGGTGGCTGGCATCCCGGGGGGCCCAGTATTTCCCATGGATACCTTTCTTGGTCAGCTCATTTGTGCAATGGGTGACAGTCAGTAGCATTGCCTTCAATGGCCATGCCCTTCTAGCTCTGCTTTCAAGATCAGGTAGCTGCCCCCAGGCCAGAAGCAGCTGGGGTTTGCCCAGAGACCCTGTAAGACCCTAGAAATGATGCCTTGGCTGGACACTCTGGTGAAGACAGGGAAAGGTTATCATGAAAATAAAGCTTAGAATAAAAGTTAAATTCAGCAGCCAAAACCAGCTCCCTTAAGTTTTCTCTTAAGGGTCTAACTTGGAATCACCCTCTTAAAAAAGAGTAGGAAGGAAAGAGTCTTACATTGGTGCATCCATTGGGTTGAGGGCAGTTTCCTGTCTCACCCTAGGCCTCGGTTTCCTCATCTGTGAAATGGGAAGGTAATCCCAATTGCTTTAAAAGTTCTTTGGGGAGAGCTACACAATCTGTGGGCCCTTTCCCTTCTTCCACACCTTCTATAGCCAAGATTTCTAGACTTTATAACAAAATACTACAAGCGTTGGTGCTGCTGGCTAGAAGACAGAGCAGCTCCCCTGCCCCCTCCACCCTCCAGCCCTGTGTGCCTGGACAGTCATTCTCCTCCTCCTTGTCTCCCATGTGACCTGACCTTCCCCTCTCTCTAAGAAGCTGTCTGTTGCATCTAGTCCTTCTGCGAGGCACTCAGGGCACCTGCAAAACCCACGCTACCATTCTGAGGACGTGGCAGGGGACTTTTCATGGGGAACGAGACTCCAGGAAAGTGAAAGAGAGCACTTCCTACTGTGGGAAATAGAAGACCTGGATCACTGGGTGTGTGGCTGCCTCTGGGGGAGGAAAGGTGGGCTCCATTGGACACCTGGGCACTCACCTAAGGAGCTTTGCAATGGTCAAGGGGTCACAACTCAGAGTCCCTTGGTGAGGTGGGATAGGGGAGCCGGGGACTTTTCAGAGGCAGATTGCCTGGCTCCCAGTACAAGAGAGTCCCATGTATTGGTTGAGGGAGTGGGTGGGCCGTGGATGAAACACAGGTGTGGTGACGTATTCCTCATGCCCAAGGAAAATCAATAGTAACCCCCGTCAGGCAAGTGCACAAGTGTCTGGGATTCCAAAAGAAATGGAGGTGATGGAGGGGCTGGAAGCTGTCCCCTGCTCTGCCCTAGTGTGCTAATGAGAGCCCTCCACACAAAGGCTGACTCCAGCACTTCTCCATCCCACGCTGCCCCCACAGGTGCCCAGGGAGGGGCCCAGGAGGAGGAAAGCACTCGGGCCCCAGGGGAAGAGACAGAGAGAACAGCCAAGCTTGGGATCAAACACTGACCTGAGGAATCTGGGTCCTGTGGGAGTCCAGGGGTCCATGCGGGGTGTCACATCGCCCCTTCAAGGTCTCTGCTTCAAGCTCTGGCAACAAGGCTAGTAGCCACCCCTGGTTGAAGTTCCCCGTTTGAAAACAGGAAACAGACTGTGTGACCTGGTCCCGGTCACCCTCGCCCATTGGCTGGTGAGATGTGGTATGGTGAGCAAAACTGAAAGACAGCTTTCTGTACCTATGTCTTCTTCCATGGCCCCTTAGGGCAGGACTGAACAGTACAGGGCCAGCCCCGAGGGATCTAGCTGGGCCTCGTTCTCCTGCAGGCCTTACAGTAACCTCGCTGTCCCTGCAGAGTCCCCATGAGCCTCTGGCATTCAGATATTAGCTCCCAAAGCACTTTAATATTCATTATTCTACTGCAAGAGCTAGGCATGGTGAGCCATTACACCCCATGCACAGATGTGGAAACTGAGGCTTGGATCACAGAGCTGATAGGATACAGAGCTCTGTCTGACATGGATAGGGCAGTGGGGGAGAATCACAGCTTCAACTCGTGCCTTTTCTCTGGGCAAAGCTGCCGCCAGCACCACTTATGGAAACCCAAGTGCCCACCAACCCAGGAATGGATTAACAAACAGTGGTGCATGTACGCCACGGAGTACTCTTCAGCCACGGGAAAACATGGAGACTTTATATCTTTTGTGCTTTCCTGGATGGAGCTGAAACACATTCCTCTTCGTAAAGGGTCTTGGGAATAGAAAAAGGGTGTTTGTATGTAAAACCAGTACATAAACAGCTACATACTCATACAAAGAAGACCTATAAGTACAGTCTAGAAGGGGGGTAAGAGAGGAGGGAGAAGGAGAGGGGAGAGCAGGGAGAGGGCAGGGGAAGAGGGAGGCCACTTGGTAGGATCTGACCTAATGGGCACAGTGTGAGGGTGTTCAGCAGCCCCCTGGGTGACGGGCTCAACTGCAACTCGAGCTTTACCTTAGAAATGAATACCATGCAACCTAACCATTTGTACACTCATGTTAATCCAAAATTGATTAGCTAGACCCGTGGACAGTGGTGTGATGCCTGGCCACTAGTATTTGTGGCCTCGAGGACAAGAGGCTGGAATAGGACAAAAAAATAGAACCTCACTGGTTCCCCCAGAATTACCAAGTGTCTCTTCCCAGCCATGGCTCCTGCCCTCCCCACTAGAGGTGGTCTCTGTCCTGATGGGCTTCTCTCGTGGTCCTTATCAATTTGCCGGCTGTCAGTGGATCCCTAAGCGACTGAGTTTCAGGTTGCTCATTTGTGAACTTTCTGTAAATCGAAGCATACTCACTGTGTGCCTTCTTTCGTGTCTTGCTTCTTTCATTCAACATTTCTGTGCATAAGATTCACCGATTTTTTAATTCTTTTGTTTGAATACATCACAGTTTTTTGTGTTTGGGGGGTTTTATTTGCCTGCTGATGCACATTTGAGCTGTTTCTGGGACGATTATCACGATCAGTGCTGCCGGTTACACACTTGCACGTCTGACCAAGCCCATGTGCTATCCCAGGTAAAACTGCCGGGTCTTGAAGTACGGATAGTTTCAACTGTCCTGAATTATGTGAAGGTGTTTTCCAGAGTGGCAGTGCTGCTGGAGAGTTCCAGATGCCCCACCTTCTCACCTACACTTGAGATGGTCAATACGTGGTATTTTTTAACGTAGCCTTGTGTGTGCGGTGAGTGGTATCCCATCAAATGTTTTAAGTTGCTTTCCCTAGTAACTAATGAAGCTGAACATCTTTTGGTGGATGTGTCTGTCATCCTTATAGCGTCTTCAGTGAATTTCCTGTTCAAGTCCATTGCTCATTTTTGGCTCGACCCCCTTTTCATGGTCTGCGGTGTTTTGAATGTGTTCACTTGGGTGTGTGCACTTCAGAACCTCTTCCAGCCTGCTGTTTGCATTTTCACTCTTTTCCTGGGGTCTCCTGGGGTCTCGTGATGAATACAAGTGGCCAGCTTTCAAGTGTTCAGCCACATCAGTCTTTTCTTTCCCAGCCTGCATCCTGCTTGGCTGTCCTGGAGACGTCTCTTGTATTTGCTTCCGCACAACCTCATAGGCCACGGTGAGACCTACGATGATGGGTTAAGATATCCAAAGCACTTAGCACACGTGCGTTCTGGGCTGACCCAGTGCTGGCGACTCGTTACTCTAAAACCTCTGTGGTTTGCCTTTCTGGAGGGGCTCTGATTACCTGTTGTCTTTGTCTATTGAAACGGCCATCTCAATCCCACCTCTCTGCACTGCCATTGCTGTCATTATCCACACAAGATATGGCCCATTTCTGGGCAGAGTTCAGGAGGACTGCCATGGACAGTGTGCCTCTGGCCTGCTAACCGGGGAGCCCCTCGAGTGCAGGGGCTCATTCACATCCACCTCCCCCTGCCTGGCAGAGGGCCCAGTGGGCCTCAGTGTGCAGAGTGAGGCTGGTGCGTCCTGTGCCCTCTCCTCTCTGGACTATGTTTTCCAGTTTTTTTGCCTACTCTTTGCCCGGGCCTAGAACATGTGAAACCCCAAGGCAGACTATGAGTCCTTCTCTGCAGCCCCTGAGCCTCTCACCCAGCAGAAGGCAACCCAGGAAAGAAAGTGCGGTAGCCACTGCTTCCTCTTCTAGGGACAGAAGATGTCCTTTGGAAAGTCCCTGATGCAGGGGTGTGTGGCCTGCAGAGGTCAGAGGCATAGACCAGAGTGGCCGGAGGCTGTCACACTTGGCCACTTGCTGGGCGTTGGCCCTTTTCTGTAGCATAGAGCTTGGCAGGCGGAGGGGACAGGCAGGGGCAGTGCCCCTGTTGGTTGGGCTGCTGTGATGGCACACCTTAGACCGGGGGCTCAAAAGACACACATTTGTATCTCATGGCTCTCTGAGGCTGAGAGGGCCAAGCCAGTGCACCAACAGACTCAGTGTCCAGTTTGCCGATTCAGCGAGGGCCTAATTCCTGGTGTGCAGACGTCTGTCTTGTCCTTGTGTCCTCACCTGGCAGGCAGAGGGCTGGAGAGCTCTCAGGGCCTATTTAATAAGGGCACAGATCCCATTCATGTGGGTTTGTCCTTCATGCCCTAATCACCTGCCAGAGGCCCCACCTCTTAATACCATCACACTGGGTGTTTGGATTTCAACAAATGAAGTTTCAGGGTACCGGTTCAGTTCATAACAGACAGGCAGGGTCCCACTGTCATGGTGGGGGGTGACACAGAAGTGTAGTCCTAAAGCCAGATGGCGAGGAGGGGATACCAAGGGGCACTAGGGAGTCAGGAAGGGAGAATGCTGGAGTCTCAGAGTCTGGCTCCTGCTCTAGAGTTCAAAGTCAGTGCATCTCTCTCTCCTGCCTGCCCCTGTTCGGTGGCTTCCCACCACATTTGGAGCAAGGCTGAGCTTCCCACGGAGGCCTCTGGGATCGGACACTTGTCTCTCTTTCTTACCTCATTTGGAAAACTCCCAGCACGGTCCACCACAAGCCAGCCGTGCCGGCCAATTCCTGTTGCCTAAATGCGCCTTTGTCTTTGCAGTTCCCTCAGCTGGGAACTCCCCTTTCCTGCTTCTTACCATGAGTGCCTTTCTCTTCCTTAGGGAGAAGTTTCAGGCCTCCAGGAGGCCTTCTCCCGACCCCTTGGTTTAGAGCTATCCTTGCTTTGCCTGCCTGTTTACCAGCATGTTGCTGTCTCAAGCACCAGGATGGCAGGACCTTTCTGCATTCTGGCCGCATTGTGCTGGCCATGTGGAGGGTGCTTGGTAAGTGATTGTTGCGTGAATGCTGGGAAGTGGCCACCTGGGTCATGGCTCCGCCTCAGCCCTAACTCACTGTGGAATACCAGGCAGGCTGCTACCTCTTTCCAAATTTCACTTTTCCTAAAGTAAGTCCTCCTAGCACCAAAGCATTCTACCCTGAGCAAATTCTTTCTCCTTGAATTGCCTTGGCATCCTTGTTAAAAAGCAATCTACTTAAAAAATTTAGCCTTGTATTATGGGTCTCTTTCTAGGCTAATAAACACATACCTACAGCAACTTAAAAAAATAGATTTCTGGCTGGGCGTGGAGGCTCATGCCTGTAATCCTAGTACTCTGGGAGGCCGGAGCAGGTGGATTGCTTGAGGTCACTAATTCAAGATCAGCCCGAGCAAAAATCGAGACCCCCATCTTTACTAAAAATAGTAAAACCAATGCAAGAAGCTTGCTTGAGTCCAAGAGTTGGAGGTTGCTGTGAGCTATGATGCTACCACACTCTACCTAGGGTGACAGCTTGAGACTGTCTCAAAAAACAAATAAATAAAAATAAAAATAGAAAAATTAGCTGAGTCCCTGGGTGGGCACCTGTAGTCCCAGCTAGTTGGTGGCTGAGGCAGGAGGATTGCCTGAGTCCAGGAGTTTGAGGTTGTGATGAGCTAGACAGAGTGAGGGTGTCTTTAAAAAACATTCTATTGAGATGTAACAAGCATGAAGGAAAATGCAAATATGCTCAGTGCTTAACTTGGTCAGTTTTTATCTGTGCAACCACCGTTTAGACCAAAAATAGAACATTGCTAGGCCCCCTTCCACCTCCAGCCTCCTCCTCAGTGTAACCTCTATCTTGGCTCCTACCACTGAAATTTCTTGCTTTCGAATGTGGTATGATATCACACAGTAGGCGTGCTCTTGCGCCTGGCGTCTCTCACCTGCCATGTGTCTGTGAGGCTGCAGTTCTTGTGGGTTTCAGTGGTTCATTCCTTTTCATTGGTTATTAGAATCATAGCATTATTTTTAGTACATTCACTTAGCTAAGATTTACCATATGTCGGTTCCTGTTTTAGGCCTGGGGATAAGGCAGGGGTCAAGGTAGGAGGAGCCTGTTCCCCTGGAGCTCACGTTCCCTTGGGTGAGACACTGACAACAAAGAGGACAAACAAGTGAAATACACAGTGCACAGTGCGTGCTGCTGCGTGGAGGGGAGCGCTGTGGAGAGAAACAGGACAAAGTAGGGAAAGGGGTGGAGTGCCGGAAGGGTTAGGGAAGGGCTCGGGAAGGGCTCTCTGAGAAAGACACACCCCAGCAAAGACCTGGAGGAGGTGAGGGCGGGGGAGTGGAGCTTCCTAATGGGAGAGCGTTCCAGGCAGAGGGAGTAGCAGATGAAAAGGTCTGGGGTGGTGGCAGGCTTGGCATATTTCAGGAACTGCCAGGAGGCCAGTGTGGGCTGCAGCACAGCCAGAAACAGGAGCATGGGAGGAGGTGGGCAGAGAGGACGCAAGGGGCCATGCAGCAGTTGTAAAGACCTGGGCTTTTACGTGGAGATGGCAGTCATCAGCAGAAGAGTTTCAGCAGAAAAGTGACATAATCTGAATTCTGAGAAAACAGACTCACGTTGGCTGTCGGAAACACGAAAGTTTGTGATTTTTATAAAGACCAATATGTTTTTTCCTTTGGCTATTTGTGCTTCAGGTGTCAAATCTGAGAGAACGTTGCTTCCACCAAGGTCAAAGGATTTACATTTTCCTCTAAGAATTTTATATTTTTGTACAGAGTTTGATTTAATAAAATAATAATAATATAAAATAGAATTTTATATTTTGGTTCTTAAATATGGGATTTTGATTCATTTGGGGTTAATTTTTGTATATAGTATGAGGTAAGAGTCTGAATTCTTTGGTTATTAGAATCACAGAAAACCATCCTTGGATTGTGGAGAATGGCCAGGAGCACTTGGCGTAACCCAGGTGAGAGATGATGGAGATTTGGAGCAAGGTGATAAGGGCAGAGAGGGTAGGAAGTGGCTGCCTTCTGGAAATATTGTGGAGGTCAAGCTGAAAGGATTGGTCCTGGGCTGACTGTGGGATATCAGAGAAGGCTCAGATGCTCTGACAGTTCTCTTAAGTAATTTCCTATTATTGGACATTTGGGAGATTTCTAGCTTTTCGCAGACAGTTATAGGCAAGGTGGTGGTGAACGCCCTTGGAGATGGTCTGTGCACCACCCAGAATGATTTTCCTGGGGTAGATCTGGGTAAACTCAGTCCTTCTAATGCAGCATCTTCCAACACAGCCACCTGCGTGTCACCAGTAGTTAGAAGCTGACCTCTGGGGCTAGAGGCCTGGTGCAAATCCCAGCTCGGCTCTCACCTCTTGGGCAGGTGAATTGGACGTTCTATGCCTTGGTTTCTTCATCTCTAAGTTAGAGGTAATAATAGTCAATACTGTATAAGAGGAATTAACTGACTTAAAGTGAGTGAGGGTTAGCAGAGTAAGGGCTGTGGAAATGCTAGTTGTCCTTATTTTTCTTTAAATAGACTACACGTTTTTTAAAAAGCCCAAATACAAGTGTTTTAAAAGGAACAATTATATTAATAGTTAAATGGGAAACCAGTGCCAGGAGAACAAAACATTGTAAAATAAAATAAACGTAATGGAAACAAAACAGTGCTATTCCGTTCTGACTAGATGTTCCAGAGCCCAGCTGACCAGGCAGCGTTAGCGAGGTGTCCAGGCCGGGAGGAGAGCAGACTGATAGCGCTCTTCTCAACTTAGACACGAGGATTGGGGGGAAAATGAAAAAGAAGAACTTTCAGGGCCCGTCCACGCTTCCTTGGCACGTGACCTCCCGCCCTCCGGAAAGCGCAGCTCTGGGAATGTCACAAGATAGAGCGCTGGACTTCCTGATCCCTCAGAGCGCGCGCATCGTCCCCACGTCTCCAGGGGCACCCACAGCTGCGGCCGCGAGTGCGGGCGTGTGTTGTGTTTGTGTGCGGGGTTGTGGGGGGGCAGTGTCCTGAAGGCGGCCCAGTTCCCTCCGGGTTGAAATGCGGCCCAGGAAGGAGGGCACGCCCGGCTGTGCGTCCTGGCCTTCCAGCTCCGCCGGCGGCCCGGCCTGGGAATTGCCTGTCCTGCCTCCCTGTCCCAGGTGAGTCCCTGCCAGTCACCCTGCGGGGAGGGAAGGGGGTGCAGCCATCCGGACGGAGCAGGGGTGGGGCGGGCGAGTGCGGGGCGCTCGGTGCCGGCACCGCGGGGTGGAGCAGAGGGCGCCCAGCCAGAGCTGGAGCCGGATTCCCAGGCGAAGAAGTCGGGGCACGGGGCTGGGGTGAGTGGTCTCTGTGCTCAGCGCCAGGGGGCGGGATGGGGAACACCTTGGGCGCTCAGGGTCCAGTCCTGGGACTCAGACACCTGCTGCCAAGCCGTCCTCGGCCCCGCCCCCCGGCTTGGGGAAGGACTGCCTCGGTTTCCCTTGGGGGAGTCTGGGCGTAGATAGGGGGTGGGTGGAAGGAAAGGGAGGTGAGGGGCGGGGACTGGCAGGCTGTGAATACAGAGGATGAGGGGCCTCGGAGGTCCGAGTGAGGCTGTGCCTTGCGGTCGTGGGGGCTGTGGAGGGAGAACCTGGCCCCCACAAGTCCTGCCCGGTGATCCCTTCTCTCCTTCATTCAAACAGTCTAGCGATGCCGGGGATGAGATGCCGGGTATACAGCAATGGGAAAATCAGACAAAACTTCCTGCCTTCATGGAGGGCACATTCTAGGAAGGAGCGGACAGTAACAAAATGCCTAAATACACGTCAGGTGGGGACAAGGGCTGGGGGCTGAGGCTGGGGCTTGCAGTTTTACAAAGCACAGTTGAGGCCTGTGGCAACTGAGCAGGCTGAGTCCCAGGGCAGCCATGTGGCTATCTGGGGAAAGCCTGGGTGGTGTTCGCTCCCCATGGGGGCCACTGGAGGGCTGTGAGCAAGTCACCAGCTATGACTTGGGGTCCAGCAGGTAGTTTAGTTGTGGGGTGGAGAAGAGCCTTCAGTGGGGGTGAGGGCAGAAGGGGGCAGCAGGAGGGATCACTGCTGTTATTCTGGGGCGAGACCGTGGGGACTTGAACCGACGGGGTGGCAAAAAATATCTCAGACTTGCAGGTGTGGGGTATCTTAAAGAAGGCTGGGTTGATAGGATTTGGGATGCAAGAGAAAGGTGGTATCAAGGAGGACTCCCAGCATCCGGAAGTTTGGAGCCCCGACCGCTGAGGTGGGAGCTGTTTCGGGGAAGGTGAGGAGTTTGGTCCTGTGTTTCTCAAGTTGTCTGAGACGCTGTTAGACGTCCCTGCTGAGTAGAGAGTGAGAAAAGTTCAGGGGGGAGGTCAGAGGTGGATATAACATTTGGGCCATCGTCACCATATAGCTGGTCCTTAAAGTCTCAGGAGCAGATGGGAGGCTGGGGCAAGAGAATTGCCTAAGCCCAAGAGCTGGAGGCTGCTGTGAGCTGTGATGCCACGGCAGTCTACCAAGGGTGACATAGTGAGACTCTGTCTCAAAAAAAAATCTCAGGAATAGGTGGTCTGAGCTAGGGAGTGACATGGAGAAGGAAAGAAGGGGCCCCCGGGGTTAGGAACAGCTAAAGAGATAGAAAGAACAGCCGGTGAGATGGGAGGGAAACCAGTGTCACGGTGTCCTGGAAGGCAGTGAGGAAAGTGCCCCCGGGAGGACAGAGGACAGAGTGACCAAAGCCGTTGGCCCAGCAGGCAAAACAAGAGCTGTTTGAGCAATGGTTGAGCAATGGGAGGTCATTGGTGATTGTGACCAAAGCTGTCTCGCTGGAGTTGGGTGGGGAAGTCCCACTGGAGAGAAAGGGAGGGGAGGGGAGGACTTGGGGACAGCAGACCAGGCAACAGACAGAGAGGCCTGCTATAAAGGGGAGCTGAGAGATGGGATTGGAGCCCAGCAGGGAAGGGCGGTGTTGAGAGAGGGTTTTGCTTTTACGATAGAGAAATGACAGGAGAGCCCCAGCCTCCCATCTGCTCCTGAGACTTTTGTGCACTGATGGGAACAGGTGTCTAAGGGAGAGAAGCTCAGAAACAGGGAGAATGGAGGATGGTGGTGGTTGGGGGTGGATCCAGTGTCCTGGGGAAGTTGGCCCCAGCTAGGACCCAGGCTAGTTCCGAAGTTGGGCTTCCCTGGGTTTCCCTTACTCTCCTGTCTCCATGGATGCAGCTGGCTGAGACTAGCATTTAAGTACAGCAGCCACTCTTGGCTCCAGAAAGACCAGGCTGGCTATGGTCTGAGGACAGAAGGAGGGGTCAAGGCTCAGGCCTGGACTTGGGGATGAAGGAGGGCCCATGTGGGTTGCCGTTTCTCTCAACCAGGAAGTACCCCATTCTTTGCACGGACCTCACCTGGGGGAGAACAATAGTGTTTCTGAAGTAGCAATAACTGAAGTAGAGAAGTAAAGGGAATGGAGACAGTCTGATGTATTTAGTCTGACGAGGGGAAGTCTGACCAGGGGATTAAGAGGCAAAAGGGAGCATTTAGGGAGGGTTTTTAGGAAACAGGTGATGAATGAGTGTTTTCTTTCTCTGTCTGCATTTAAACTCAAGCAGGAGAAACTTACGCTAGACAGAATGAGAGACTTCCTGAACTAGTGAACTTCCTGAGCTGGGTCATGAGAACAACACCAAGGCCAGATCCTCCTCCTCAGGTGTTTAAGATGAGACGGGGCAATGCCTGCTCAGAGACAAGGGGCTGCTGCATTGGTCCTCAGGGATTGTCTTTGCTGTGAAGTTTCTGGAAGAAGGCCAGGGTAGGGATGTGTCTGCCTCTCCAGGTGTTTACAGAACCCTGATGTCACTACCTGGGCGTGTATGGCTTAAGCATCTGTCAGGCTGCTGTGTTTGGGAAGGGCACCTGCTTCCTTGCAGCCTGTCCCCCTGTAGCTGAGTGTGTCCCCCAGGGGGCCTTTCAGTGAGAGTCATGGTAACTGCACAAGGCTTTGCGCCAGAACTGTTGAGAATTACCTAGTTCTAGAAGGCTGGTTGGCCAACTCTCGCTTCTGGCTCATCCTTTTGGGATTTCCCCTGGAGGTGGGGTCTGGGACAGATCTAGGCCTGCCAGTCCTGTGCTGCTGGGCTCTTGGCTTCCTGCTCACAGACGGCTTGGACGTCCCTGCTTTCCCAAGCCTAATCAGCTTTGATGGGGGGAGGTGGTCCAGGCTCTCCCAGTGAGGAGGAAAGAGCAGCTATCCTTCCTCAGACGTTCTCTGGGTAAGAGGAGCAAGTATTTGTTGTCCTATCTCAGCTTTACTTTTGACCTTTTCTGATTCCTGGCTGTGTGCGGGCTCCCCGGGCCTGGGCAGAGTGCTGCCTGCTTTTCTGGGCTACTTATGGAGGGAGGGCAGGTGGGTGGTTATTTTCCCCAGGACCTGGGCAGGGTGGCTGGTGTTTCCACAGCTGAGCTTGTCCTTCCCCTTCCTGCCCTCTCCTCCCCCTACCCCCCCACCCCCTGGCTCCCCTGCAGGAGGTAGGTTTGAGGAGGAGACCTGTTTGGCTGGAGAAAACTATTTTTGTTCCTTGTTTCCTGTGACCTTTGAGGTGTGCACACCCTCCCAAGCTGCCAGACACACAAGTAACCTCACTGCCTCAGTTTCCCCATCTGGCCGGCACAGGGCTGCTAGGCTGTGTGTTGGCAGCGTTCTGAAAGAATGGAGATTTCTCCTTTGGCTCACCTTGGCTGCCCTGTGAGGATGGCCATGGTATTCCGGCCCCTACCCTCCCTCAGTGGATTTTTGAGTCACCGACATCCTGACAGGGCCTCCTGGGGGCCCAGAGCTCTGCCAAGCTTAGGGATGCCAGGACAAGTAAGACCCCAGCTCCATGGGGACTAAGTAAGGAGACATATAAATCACGAACAAGAAAGAGGCAAAATCCCCGGGCCATTTGGCATCTGCTCCCTTGGGTGTCTCAGAATGTTCTTGACTTAGAAAAAGATCATGCTTTTTTCCATGCCCACACCCTTTCACTTTCATTTTCCCCCGGCACTGCAGCAGCCCTCGTCCTGGACCCCAGGACAATTGTAGAACTGTGCTGTGGTAGCAACATGTACAGTGTGGCTGGTGATGAGAGTGTGGGAGGCAGGTAAGGGCCTTGGGCCAGGTAGAAGGGAATGTCAACGGGCACAGAACATCAGTAAGCTTTGAAACAACTTGGTTTGCACCATGGTTTTTCATTTTGCCTAGACTGGGATCATTGTAGCAATGTTCTGGGTCCCCCCCCCTTTGGAGTGCAGTGTGTTATGTATGCAGGATGGGCTTGGGGCCCCTCTGGGGAACCCAAGTAAAGTATAAAGGCGTGTATTCTGAAGTCACATTGCTTGGGTTCAAATTCTAGGTCCATCAGTCTAGTTGTGACATGTTGTGCAAATCACTAGCCTCTTTCTGCCTTAGTGTCTACATCGGTGAAATGGGCTCATTGCAGCACCTCTTCTTTTTTTTTTTTTTTTTTTAGACGGAGCCTCAAGCTATCCCCCTGGGGAGTGCCATGGCATCACGCTCACAGCAACCTCCAATTCCTGGGCTCAAGCGAGTCTCCTGCCTCAGCCTCCCAAGTAGTTGGGACTACAGGTGCCCGCCACAACACCTGGCCATTTTTTGGTTGCAGCCATCATTGTTGTTTGGCGGGCCCTGGCTGGGGATTCGAACCCGCCACCTTAGGTGTATGTGGCTGGCGCCTTAGCCGCTTGAGCCACAGGCGCCGAGCCTGCAGCACCTCTTCAAAGTGCTTGGAGGGTTAATTGAATTCACACAGGAAAGCACTTAGATTGGGGCCTGGCACACTGTCTGTGCTTAATAAATATCAGCCATTACTGAAACTGCTGTGACTTAAATCCAGTCAGCGTCGAAGAGCCCTCTCTCCATGCCTTGAAGAGAATTAATTTCTGGGCAGCACCTGTAGCTCAAAAGAGTAGGGCGCTTTCCCCATATACCGGAGGTGGTGGGTTCAAACCCAGCTCCAGTCAAAAACTGCAAAAAAAAAAAAAAAAAGAGAGAGAATTAATTTCTTGATTCCTTGAGAGACTTTGCTCCTAATATTAGCTTGGGCCTTTTAAAACTTCTTAAGCCAGAGAGCAAGCATGGAAATGGAAGACAGGTCTTTTTTTTTTTTTTTTTTTTGAGACAGAGTCTCATTCTGTTGCCCTAGATGGAGTGCCATGGTGTCATAGCTCACAGCAACCTCAAACTCTTGGGCTCAAGCAATCCTCATGTCTCAAGTCTCCCACATTACTGGGACTATAGGCGCCCACCACCACATCAAGTTAGTGTTTCCATTTTTGGTAGAGATGGGGTTTCATTGTTGCTCAGACTGGTCTTGAACTCTTGAACTCAGGCAGTCCACCTGCCTCAGCCTCTGAGAATGCTAGGGTTATAAGCATGAACCACTGCGCCCAGCTGAGTCAGGGGTCTTGATTTAATTCTTGGTTGCTATTTCAAACTTTTTGTGGATCCTTGAGGCATTTCTTGCCATCTCTGGGCCTCAATTTGCTCATCTGTACAATGGGGATCTTGGATTACGTAATGTCTAAGGATATAACCATGGTCCACTTGGGCTCAGGTGGGCTGACTTGCCCTGACCTTGTCCTACACCCTTCTGGTTTTTGGAGAAATTCTGTACTGACCTTGCTTTCCTCCCCAGGTTGTGAGATGTGCTCACAGGAGGCTTTGCAGGCACAGAGAAGCCAGCTTGTGGGGCTGCTGGTCTCGGGATCCCTGGAAGGCTTTGAGAGCATCCTGGACTGCCTGCTGTCCTGGGAAGTCCTCTCCTGGGAGGAGTACGAGGGCCTCTGTGTCCTGGGCCAGCCCCTTTCCCACTCAGCCAGGCGCCTCTTGGACACTGTCTGGAGTAAGGGTGCTTGGGGCTGTGAGAAGCTCATTGCGGCTGTCAGGGAGGGCCAGGCCAGCACCCAGTCCCTGGAACTGCGTGACTGCTGGAACCCTCACTCAATCCACCCAGCCCAGGACCTGCAGAGTCACCGGCCAGTCATCGTGAGGAGACTCTACAACCATGTGGAGGGGGTGCTGGACTTGGCACAGGAGCGAGGCTTTGTCAGCCAGTATGAGTGTGATGAAATCAGGCTGCCAATCTTCACGTCCTCCCAGAGGGTAAGGTGCTCCACCCTGTGTCACAGAACTTGCAGGCAGAGGGTGCTTAGTCACCAAGACTGATCTGTCCTGTGAAGTTGGCCCCAGAGGGAAACTTGGTTCATGGGGTTCCCCTTAAAAAGATAGGTGAAAGCTTCTTGGTTGTGGGCAACATGTCACTTCTGATGACAGGCAGGAAGTGTCGTGTGGTGGCCCAGGGCTTAGCTTCTGGAGCTAGAATGATGAAGGTTCAAGGTCAGCTGTGTGACCCCAGGCATCCCTATAGAACCTCTCCATCCTCAATCTCTCCTGTCCCAGTTTCCTCATCTGTGAAACATTGATAATAGTCTTTTGGCCCCTATCCCGTAAGGTTCTTGGAAGGATTCAATTAGGTAATTTGTGTAAGGCTGGCAACAGTGTCTGGTACACGGTGAGCAGCCATCAGTTTTATCGCTGGTGGCTAGTGTTTCTGTCATCAGTGACACTCTGTACCTGTAGACTTTTATTGTTGTCTGTTTTAAATTTACACCTCAACAGATGAGAGCACTTCATTATATTAAATCTCTATTTATAATTAATATAGCACATCACATACTAACATAGTTTAAATGTCTACCTAAGATTTCTGACATTAGATCATACATGTTGGAGTTGGGATATAACGGCCCCAGAAAATGTAATGATTCAACAGAGACCCCCAAGGACAGAAAAGTATCTGGTGGGTATTTTTGAAACTCTCTCTCTCTCTTTTTTTTTTTTTTCAAATAGTGATCCTCAGAGCTCCTGTGAAGCAAGTGGAATAATCATTAACATCCCACTTTGTAGACCAGAAATTGAGGCCTAAGAAAGTGGTTTGAATAAGTTCACAGGAGTTAATGAGAGGGCCAGGGCTGGACCTAAGTTTTGACTCACTCATTTATTGTTCATTTTTTTATCCAGCCAGAATCTATTAGGTGCTTACTGTGAGTCAGGCTTTGCACTTAGTAACTACTTGATGAATACTTGTTGATGTAATCAACGAATTATTGAATGAATGACGAATTGCAATTACATTTTAGTGTTAGGATGGGCTGGGTTGGAGAACTTTTTAGTTGTTATTTTTGCCTATTTGTTAAAAAATATCTTTGGTGTCCAAGTGAGTCTAAGTAAGCTTCAGTTAAGATTGGTGAAGTAGGGCGGTGCCTGTGGCTCAGTGGGTAGGGCGCTGGCCCCATATACCGAGGGTGGCGGGTTCAAACCTGGCCCCGGCCAAACTGCAACAAAAAAATAGCTGAGTGTTGTGGCAGGTGCCTGTAGTCCAGGAGGGACTACAGGGACTACTCCGGAGGCTGAGGCAAGAGAATCACCTAAGTCCAGGAGTTGGAGGTTGCTGTGAGCTGTGACGCCACAGCACTCTACTGCGGGCGATAAAGTGACACTCTGTACAAAAGATTGATGAAGTAAACTAATCTGTCTTCAAGGCTGATTTAAAGCTGGCTTAATATTTACAGAGCTGACATAGTGTGAACTCCTTTAATTAGTGCACAAGAAACGTACAGTCTTACTCTGAGCACAATCTCTTTGAGCATCACTCTGGGGGCAGTACAAAGACACAATACTCACTATACCTACCTTGGGGTCTCTTACGTTTGTTAAGGGTATTGAATCAGCCCCCTGGGGAAGTGACAAGATTGTGTCTTGTCATTGTTGATCAAACATTCAGCAGTGTGGCCTGGTGCAGATGCTCTGAGGGGTTGGAGAAGGTAGCCTGTATCCCCCGGGCCCACAGGAGACAGAGCATGAATAGAGGAAGTATTCAGATTAATGGAGAAAGGAAAATGGGATGAAGAAGAAATTATAATGGAAATCAGAACCAAACAATAATATGAAAATCTATGGGATGCAGCTAAAGCAGAACTAGAGGGAAATTTATAACCTTAAGTGCTTATATTAGGAGGGAAGAAGAACTGGATTTTAGTGGGCTAGGAATTCATCTTAAGAAAGGACTAAATAAGACAAGACAAGCAAACATTGAAGGTAGGACTGAGTTTAGCAGGTAAAAGGGCTGGGGGATAACAGATCTGGGAACTGTAGGAGGTTACAAAGGGACTACACTGCCTGAGGTTTAAGTTTTTAGATTCTAGCTCTCTGGGAGCCTCCTTTGAGTGCTGGCTTTCAATCGTTCTCTGATTTGGTGGCCTTCCCTAAATGGCTGAATTTCTGATTCAATTTTGGAGGCACTTGTGATATGTCCAACTAACATGTCCCTCCAATCAACCTTTTAATTTCCTATAAAGACGTGGTTGTCCCTGATTGCAGGCTGGGGACTGCTGTGGGATTCAACAGATGCAAGTTAAAGACTAAATCCCCCAAATACTCATTGCTCCTTTTTAGTGAGTCGGTCCCTGCTGTGTGCAGGCACTGTCCTCAGCCTTTTCCCTGCATCATCTCACTTAAGCCCCACTACACCCTCAGGAGGGCGCAAAGTGACTACATTGTTGCTTAACAATGAAGAAACTGCCCAAATTACCCATGTGGGAAGTGGCTCAGCTAGACTTGAATCCAGACCTATTTTTCCCCAGAGCTGAAGCTGTTCTCTGTCTGTCATAAGACGTGGGGGCTCTGTGTGGCAAACTTGCTCAGTTGGGTAGAGCAGTTGTTAGGAAATCTGAGGCTGGCCCCACCAGCTGTAATGCCAGCTGTCTGTGTGACTCACGCAACTGCTGCAGTCGGTCGGGCTGAGGTGTCAGACTGCACTCTGAATTGCGCGGCTCTTATCACAATATTAACCTAAACACATTGAAGTTGGAAAACGTCCCGTGCCTGCAGAAGCGTATACACATCTCCATATGCACAGTGTAAATGGATGAGAAATAGGACACTGCCCACACCTGGGCCCCATCTTCAGTTGTGACTGCTGTGGCTGAACACCAGCCTGACTTCTGTGTTAATCATTCCTTTGCTTTTCTTTATGGTTTTAGCACGTTTTAAAATAAATCCCCAAATAATGTATTTTATTTTGAAAAACTGAGTAGCAAGCCAAACACAGCTGTGTAAAGAAAGGACAGTGTTGCTCCTTCTTAGAGGAAGCCTCCCAAGTCAGGGAAGCTGAACAGGGCCTCAGGGGCATGGTCTGGCTTGGGAGTTTATAAGGACCCCTCTGGGGAGCCAGTTTATAAGGACCCCTCTGGGGAGCCAGCAGGCAAGGTGATGAATGAGTCTGGGGAAACATAGGGCCCCATTACTGCTGGAGACCCTGGCAGGGTCGATGTGAGTCATGTGCTAATGTCCAAGGAAGATGGTCAGAGGAAGTGGGCTTGTCTGCATGCTCCTCATTGTGTCAAAGACTATTCTAGCTTCTTGCAATAGGTCAAGGCTAAACACATCAGTGGGGTTAAATGAATATCCTCAGGTGACTGAGGCAGTAGTATTTGAGAAAAGGAATGATATTAGTTCATGGCGAAGACAATCCAAATGTAAATAAAGTTCAGGGCCAGGTTTGCCCAGATATCTAGGAAATAACTGCACTTGATATGCCTGAGTCACTGCTCCGTTCTGTCTGAACTCATGTCGTAGTACGCAGCCAACATCCTGAGATTTCCCCTCCTGGTCCTCCTGTGTTGGGTCCCCTGTATCCTAAATACTATGTCTTCCTTTTTCCTGGTTATCTCCATTTTGTAGATAATATTCTACAGTCAATTCTTTAGAATCAATGTTTATGGGAGTTAAAATTTCTGAGTTCTTCCATGTCTACAAGTTCTCTGGTACTGGATTGATAGTTTGGTTGGGTATAAAACTCTGTGTTGGTCATCATGTTCCTTCAGCATTTTGATTCCATGGTCTTCTCCTTTCAGTATTGCTGCTAAGAATTCCAAAACCATTTTATAACTCTTTCTGGAATCTTGGAAAATTTCAGTTTAGTTTCTAACATTCTGAAAGTTCACAATTATGTGTCTTGGTGCTCTTTTATTATGCTGGTTGCCCAAGAATATGGGAACTAATATCTTTATATTCTGGGAATTTTTCTTGATTAGTTTATCGATGATGTCTTTGTATTTTCTCTGTATTTCTTTGTATGTTCCACGAAGAGAGTTGTTCCTCTCTTCGTGGAACAACTATTACTTTTTTTTTTTACAAATTTCAGGTTAGGGGCTGCACCTGTGGCTCAGTGAGTAGGGTGCCGGCCCCATATACTGAGGGTGGCAGGTTCAAACCCGGCCCCATATACCAAGGGTGGTGGGTTCAAACCCGGCCCTGGCCAAACTGCAAAAAAAAAAAAAAAAGAAATAAAAATTTCAGATTAATATGAGGGTACAAATATACAAATGTTTAGATTACATTGTTTTCATTTATAAGGTAAAGTTCAAGTTGTAGTTGAGCCCTTCACCCAGGGCTGTCCTGAACACCCTGACATTGTGCACATTAGGTGGGATCCCGGCAATCCCCTTCCCTCTTACGTTCTCTCTCCCCTCCCCCTCCCCTCCCCCGTGCTAGACTATACTTGTGTTTTTCTTTCCTATTATTTGAATGTTAGAATTCCTTGACTGATCCTCTAATTTTCTTATATTTCCCATTTCTGTCTCTCTCTTTTTTTCCTGCTTTCTGTGTGGTAGTTGCAGCTATATTTTATACTCTTGAAGTTTTCATGTTTTTATCAAGCTTTGAATTTGTCAGAACTATTTTTGGCTATTTCTTTATTATAGTATCTTGCTCTTGTTGTATGGGTCCAATATCTTCTTTTACTTAAGGATCATAATGATGAGTTGTTTGTTTGCTGGGTTGGTTGGTTGGTTCTTTTTCCACCTACTTGAACTTTTTATCCTACAAGTAGCTTTCTCCTGTCCCCATTTGTTTGGCTCTTACCCCTACATTAGTTGTTTTCTTTGAGCATGTGGGCATTTGGTTGTCTTCCTCATGATTGAAATGAAGGACTTTAAAACTAACTGAGCATGCAGGAACTTGTCTGCCATGAATTTCACTGTGGATATCTTGGGAAATGGCAGAGTTTTTATCTTTAGATCTTTCCTTTAGGTTAACCAAGCTCCCTGAGTAGGTCACAGACCTCCTTTCTGGGGGCAAATTCTGATAGAGGTCTGGGAGCCTCGTGGGTGACAGGGCAGAGCAGTGATAGTGGTGGGCAAAGTCTCAGCGTTCAGCATCTACTTTGTATTTGGTCATGTACAGGATAGGGATATGATTAGGATATGACAGCCACTTCTTTAATTGTGCCTGGTTTTTCATAGTGCAGGGACTCTCTCTGTCACTCTTCACAGAATATCAATTTCCAGACTTTGTCAAGGCACACAGGACACTTGCTTGGAGTAGATGAGGGAGACCAGAGACCTGTTTCATAAGCCGTTTTGACGCAGTCCTCCTTATCTTAGTCACTTCCTTCAGTTGTGGAGGGACCTGAGGCTGATAGCCCAGCGCCCCTTACAGATACCAGGAACCGTGTTGTAAGTTTTCAGTTTTCCCATCTGGGGGTTAGTATTTGGTTTTCAGGAGTCTTCTAAATCCATCGCCATTCATTCATCGAGCAAGTCCTTGAGCTGCTAGACCTTCTTTTAGGTGTTGGTGACACCTCAGTGACTAGGACAGACAAATATCCTTGTCTTAGAGATGCTTACACTCTGCGGGATGGTGAGCGACAATAAACAAATAGGACAGACAAATACCCTTGTCTTACACTCTGCGGGAAGGTGAGGGACAGCACATGAAAGGAAGGAAATCACTGTGTGTGTCGGGAGGTGGTAGGTGCTGAAGGAAGGAAGTGAAGTGGGTTTGGGAGTTAACAGTTTGGGAAGGGGTTGGGGGATAAATGATACAATTTTTTCTTTTGTTTTACATTTTAGATTAATATGACAGTACAGATGATGAGGTTACAATGTGTGCATTTGTCAGGTCGTAGCTGTGCCTGGCATCCGGGAGGTGTGCCATATATTCTTAATTGTGCCTATTTGGTGGACGCGCACCCATCCCCCTCCCTTTCCTCCGTTCTTTCCCCTCCCCCAACTTGAATTGAGTTTTTCTCTTATGTGAGAAAAATACTGATTCAATTCATTCAATACTAATTCATTTCTAATTGAGAAAAATACTCACTACTAATATGAAGCCAGGAGATGAACTGTAGACGTAGTACATGGGATACTTGCTTTTTCATTCTTGTGATACTTCACTAAGAAGAATGTGTTTCAGCTCCATCCGGGTAAATACAAAAGATGTAAAGTCATTGTTTTGTTTTGTTTTTTTTTTTTAAGGCTGAATAGTGTTCCAGGGTTTACATACACCACAGTTTATCAATCCATTCATGGGTTGATGGGCACTTAGGTTGTTTCCACACCTTGGCAATTAGAAACTGAGCTGCAATAAACAATCTAGTTCAAATGTTCTTATGATAAAATGATTATTTTTTCTCCTGGGTAGATGCCTAGTAATGGGATTGAGGGATCAGATGGAAGGACTTTTTTGAGTTCTTTGAGGATTCTCCATACTTCTTTCCAAAGTGGCTGTACTGATTTTCAGTTCTACCATCAGCGTAAAAGTGTTCCCTTCTCTCCACATCTGCACCAGCATCTGCAGCTTTGGGACTTTGTGATGTGTGCTCTTCTCGCTGGGGTTAGGTGATACGTCAAGGTGGTTTTGAAAATGACAAATTTTAAATGACATAGAGAGGTCTTACTGAGAAGGTGAAATTTGAGTAAAGACTTGAAGAAGGTCAGGGAATCAGCTGTGGTAGCTGGGGAGAGGGATCCCAGGCACGGGGACAGCCAAGGCAAAGACCTGGAGGTGGGGCATCATGGTGTTTTTAGGAAGCAGGCCCTGAGGGAAGGCGCTCCTTGAGTAAGAAGTGAGGTCAGAGACTGACCTATGTCAGGGGTTAATAGACAGGGAGTGTTGTCTGTTTGGGGCCGTTCGGGTTGCTGTTGGATTTGGGGGATGCTGTTGGGATGTTTGTAATGGGGAGGTGGGACCTGTGGCATTGAGCATAGGTCAGGGGGCAGGACTAGAAGCTGTGGGGCCAGTTTGGCAGCTTTTTCAGTTCTCTAGCTTAGCAGTGACAGTGGCTTGGATCAGGAAGGTATAGAGGAGGTGACAGCAAAGACAGGACTGGATAGCTGCGTATCCAATATGTAGACACTGGCCGCAGGGGGCTGTCCAGCGTGTGGCACCTGGCTGGCCACGCTCAGTTTCAGCAAGTGCAGA
Source organism: Galago senegalensis (assembly GCA_963575145.1). Classification (NCBI taxonomy): domain Eukaryota; kingdom Metazoa; phylum Chordata; class Mammalia; order Primates; family Galagidae; genus Galago; species Galago senegalensis. The sequence goes on from CAUYTI010067841.1 coordinate 24,212, forward strand.
ATACACACCAGATTTGGAACACTTAATACAAAAGACAGACTGGAACTCGTTATTGATTACATGCCAAAATGATAATATCTCGGGGATTTGACGTTAAATATAATATGTGATTAAAATTAAGTTCACCTTTTAAATTTTTACTTTAGAAATATGGCTCTTAAAAGATGTGAAATCATACACGTGGTTTGCATTCGTACTTTCATTGTATTTCCGTTGGACAGTGCTCTTCTGGACATACTTTGAAGGGGAGCCAACAGGGTTTGTTGCTGGGTTGCCAAAGAGAGGCTGCGAGGGTGACTCCAAAACTTTGGGGCTGAGCAAGTGGAAGAATGGAGTTGACATTAGTCGAGATGAGGAAGCGCACAGGTTTGGCATATACGTGGGTGGATTAGGAGCTTAGTCTTGGATCAGTTAAGCTGGAGGTGTTTATGAAACGTCTAAGCAGAGAGAGAAAATAGGCAGTTGGATGTGCACACCCAGGGTCCAGGGGAACGCTTCAGGCTGGAGATGAAAATGTGAGAGTCGGGAGCAGAGATCACAGTCCAGGATTCGAGCCATGAGACTTGACGGAGTCTCTTCTCCTCTAAATGATCCACAGCTTCCAGCACCATCTTCCCTGCCTATGTAGGTTTATGTTTTCGCTTTGTTTTGTTTTATTGTTTAACGGTTCCCTCGTTAGCTGGGTTTGCAAGGGAGCCACATTGGATGCATGGGACTTCATTAAACCCAGGCGGTCATCTGGTCGTTGCTCTGGTGGAAGAGAGATGCCTGAGAAATTACAGTCATCAGGAGGAAGCTTCCCGCTCTCTCCCGTCAGCCTTTCTGGAAAGATCATGTCTTTTCCCTTTCCCATAGGCAAGAAGGCTGCTCGATCTTGCCACAGTGAAGACAAATGGATTGGCTGCCTTCCTCCTGCAGTGTGTTCAGGAATTACCAGTCCCACGGGCCCTGCCTTTCGAAGGTAAGCACATGGGCTCCGTGCATCGAACAGGGAAAGGAAGCCCCATGGATTTGTGGCTAAGGGGAAACACACGTCAGTGAGCGTTCCACACACTCGCTGCACAGCCTCCCTAAGACTCAGTCTCCTCACTGGAAGGACCACCACCTGTCTCATTGGGCTTTGGGAGATTAAAAGGATACAAGTGTGTAGTGTTATCCATCAGCTTTCATTACCTCCTGGGTAACGCAGTAACTGGAGTTACCCCGTATTAAGTTCTGGTGTCCTTACTAGCCAAACTCTCATTATCTGTACCAAAAAGATGTGGATACACTTTTTTGAGAAAGAGTTCCTGTCGCCTGATCGCTGAAATTTAGCTACTGACAACCAGTGGGTTTAGATAATTTGATGTCTCTCAGTACCCACGGTCACCAACCAAACTCAGAAACAGGGGAGGCTTGGAGACCAGAACTCGGACATCCCAGGCGTCCTGCCGAGTGCCTTATGGACCATACCTGTCCTCTGGAACAACCCCAAGGAGATGTTGCTGTTTCCACCTTTCAGCTGTGGAAACTGGAGTGGGAGGTTAAAAGATGAGGTCGGGGAAGATGGGCTGTACGCTGTCTCCAACTACACTTTCTCTGTTCTCAGAAGAAGAAATTGTCAGAAGGAGAGGCTGTGAGCCTGGCACTCTCCTTGTCCCTCCTCTACTGTAGGGAAAGCTTGTTGGCACCAGTGGCTCCTGAGCTGTGTACAGATGGGTTCGTCACCCTGGGCCCTGCCCTCTGGGCCTGTGGAAGGGATGGCTGGAAGCACATGCTTGGCACTTGGGTGTACACCAGCACATCTAAGAACAAGGTACAGACATCAGAGCATAGTGCCTGCCTCAGGCCTTGGTTAATACCTGCTGCTGATGTCGTCAAGCATAGCCAGTCTCTTGGGCATTGGAACATCACTTACCAGGGTGCAAGGTTCCCCAAGCTTCTAAAAGTGATGAGTGATATGTTTGTTTCTCTTTAAAATGAGAGAATCTTTTTTTTTTTTTTTTTTTTTTTTTTTGGAGAATTTGGCTGCCATTGGTGATGGCTGGAAAACCGACATGGAAATCAGGCTGGAAGAGAAAGATGTATGTTGGGTATATATTGGAGAGGAAGATAAATTTCTTATGGTCTCTGTTCAGGGCTCTCAGGTATATCCAGAGGGCAGAAAGAGGAACAGTAATTATTAGCTCTGGGGAAGAAAAGAGGAGGCCCAAATATAGAGCATCCCCTCTGCACAGCTCTATAGATGCTTTTCAACGAGCAAAGAGCCTTCCGTAAAACTTAGCCTTTGTGTTGAAAACAAACAAGGCAGTACTTGGTTGGGGGCAGTGAGGCTGTGACAGAGAGAACCGCACTGAGGCACCAGCCTGGGTCCCTGGCCCGGGACTTCCGCATTTCTGGAAGGGGGAACTAGACCCTGACGTAGGAAATGGTTTGCTCACCCTGGTTTCAGGATGATAAAGGCAGAGCGGCCACCCTTTAGGCACGCCCTGTCAGGGGAACTCCTCCCGTGTGGGGTGCGTGAGCAGGGCATGGGAGTAGAGGCAGGGGCAGAGGTCTTGTCTGAGCACTTGGCTGGGGCTCCCAGCGACCCTTGGGCCTTCCATTGCCAGGCCCACCTGGGTAACCTGGGAATCCTCCCCAACTCAAGGTCTTTAACTTAACCCACCTGCAGAGTCCCCTTTGCTGGGTCAGGTGACATATTCACGGGTTCTGAGGATTAGGACCCGGACATGTTTGGGGGCCCTTGTTGTGCCTGCCACACTCACCAATCATGATAATGAACACCATTTTTTGAGACTTTACCAAGTGTCAGATATTTTTCTAAACTTTGTCTTTATCATTGCCTCCTGAAACAATTCTTTGAGATGTGGATTGTCCCCGTAAGAAAACTAAAGCCCAGAAAAGCTAAGTGGCTTCCCCTTATTAATAGTGGGCCTGGGTTTCAACTTCAAGTGCGTCTGACTTTGGAAGCTGTTTCACCTTCGGTTTGCCCTTAGAAAAAGGTAATGAAGGTGAGTGGCGAATGGACCTCTGGACGGGCACTCAGCCCATATGGTGGGATAGACTTTGGGACACAGGTCTTTTGGCCCCAGCCCGTCTGGTGTCAGCAGAAATCATGGCGGGACCTGATGTCCTCTGAGCACGCTTGCTTTTGTGGGACACCGTGCTGAGCACTCGGTTTGCATTATCTCTGTTAGACAGGGACCGCCATTTCCCCCACCTCACAGGTCACAAACTAAGGCTTAGGAAGGTTCTGCGACTGTCTTCAAAGTCTGCAGTGTGTGAGTGGAGGAGACAGGGTGGCCACCCACTGTCTGTTCTGTCCCATCAGTAGCATCACCTCTCCCCGCAGCAGACCACCCTCTGGCCAGGTCACATCTCCCCGGCAGCAGACCACCCTCAGTAGCATCACCTCTCCCCGCAGCAGACCACCCTGAGTAGCATCACCTCTCCCCACAGCAGACCACCCTGAGTAGCATCACCTCTCCCCGCAGCAGACCACCCTCAGTAGCATCACCTCTCCCCACAGCAGACCACCCTCAGTAGCATCACCTCTCCCTGGCAGCAGACCACCCTGAGTAGCATCACCTCT
>CAUYTI010067842.1:0-21078 GCA_963575145.1 Galago senegalensis
TGAGCTCTGTGGTCCTATTGCCTGGCTCTGCCCTGTGAGCTCTGTGGTGTTGGTGCCTGGCTCTGCCCCGTGAGCTCTGTGGTCCTGGTGCCTGGTTCGCATCCTTATGTGTTCTTGTTGATTGTTAAGTCCCTTAGGAACCAGATATTGTTGTCTTTATGGCCTCTACATCCCGCTGGTAGAAAGCATTAGAAATCAGATGAAGACTTGTCAATTGCCTTGTTCCAGCTAACCAACAATCAGTAGTTGAGGAACAAAGTCAAGGTGGGGCCGGTCCCCGTACCTGGACTGCTGTTGTGCTGTGCTGCTCTCCCTCCCCCATCCACCATAAGACTTTGTAGTTTGTTATCTTGGTGGCTGTCTAGTGTGTGTTCAGTGAGTGTTTAGGACTCAGAAAAGGAAGATTTATTGATTTATTGCCAATGACCTGTCTGCAGATGAGTGTAATTGCAGCCCTTCATGATGACTTAGTTTATTTTACTGATTTTTAAAAAATCATGTGATGCTAATATTTCAAGTATACAGAGAAGAATAGAGAACATTTCAAACTTTTGTTTGCTACTCATTTCTCAGTATTTTGTCATATTTATTTATTTATTTTTTGGGGGGGGCGTAATGGGTGGATATATTTTTAAACCTGGTATCAGAGGCAGAAAACAAAGCTTCACTGCCTTTCTTTGGGTTTATCCCTTTAGTGCCTAGAATAGTTCTGGTGAGTTTTTGTGCCTCAGTCTCTTCCTGTTGGGGTCAGGCTGGGCATGTGCTAGTGAGAGGGTGATGCTGGGAGCAAGTCCAGACCCTGCAGCCTTTGCTGCTGGTTTCTGGGCATGCTCAGTAAATCCTGACCTGTGACCCTCAGTGTAGCTGTCGAGTTCCTAACTGTTCTTCCCTTTCCCTCCAGGCCTCTATTCAGAGAAGGAAAAAGCCTGCTTCCCAGAAAAAGAGACGGTTTAAGACTCATAATGAACACTTGGCTGGCGTGCTGAAGGATTACTCTGACATTACTCCTGGCAAATAGGGAACACTTTTGCCCTTGAACAAAGAGTTATGAATACACAATCAAGATCTTTCTTGGTGATGCTTGGGCGCTGAGGACTGTCTTCCATTCTGCTGCTTAGGACTGAGGAGAGGAGCCGTTCAGTTTACAGTACAAGTGCAAATTACCAAACTCAAAGCTTATTTTAATTGAATGGGCTAATGAGAAGTGTGATGTTCTCTGTTATCCTTCTGTTACTTCTTGGGAGAAAGGCGCTTTGCGTGGCATGCAGGTGTCTTTGCTATTTATTTCTCCTTCTAAAGGGTTTCTGGTTCCATTTTTCCTCTTTTACTACTTTAGAGCAAGTTGTGGATAGTCCTGAATGCAATATTTGTTTATTCCAGAAGAACATATTTATAATAAAATCATTGTAGAAGGATTTTTAAGATGTTAGTGAATTCTGTTTGTTTCTTTGCATCCTTAAAAATGGCTGGCAGCACCTCCAGTCTGTGACTTCCACAGGGCCGGCCTGTTTGTGGACGCTGTGAAGACAGGGTCTGCCCTGTGCTGCTGAGCCTGCACACCTCACAGTTGGAACACAGGGTATGTCTCGTTAGCAGGCCAAGCAGTAAAGGCACACTAAATGTATTTGTTAATGTTTTATTTTAAAAGGACAAATCAGTGTTTACTGGATTCAGTAAGTTCCAAGGTGGCTGGATGGCGTATTGAACAAGAGCAAGTAATCTTTGCCAGCCTGAAGGTCATCATTACCACCTCCCATCTCTGTTATGGCTCAACCCTGGAGTTGTTCTGATGGAGACACCCTCTGTCAACCCATGACTGCTCCCGCTCGTTGAGAGGTGTTATCTCCAGGCTCGTGGTGACCTGTGGAAAGTCAGCGTGGTCATTCCTGCCTTCTGTGGCAAGGTACACATTTTCTTCCCTGTATTTACCATGTGGTGTGCCGTGGCCTTGGGCGTGATTGTTATAGTTCTCACATCACAGATTGAAATTGTGGTGGCTTGGTGTTCTGAAAGAAAGGTTTGATGGATGATCCAAAGTGGTAAGTACATTATGACAAGCAGCTTTTTTGCAGTTTTAGTTCTTTTTGTCTTTTCTACGTACTTTTTATCATTTACAGCATCTTCTATTTCCTTTATCTTTTTTTGTTACCTCCAAGCCCTAAAATATGGCATGAGAAGATAAAAAACCGAGGATCCCCATGATAATTCAGGACACAGGAAATGTACCCCATCCTGCTGTGCATTAGAAGTGTTTTGCTAGTAAGGACTTCAGTGTCTGATGGCATAAAAGGAGATGTCGTGTAAAAATACAGAGGTAGCTTATCTCTGGCACATGCCTACTTTCATGGTCTACACTTTGTTTTATGGGCAAAGAAAGAGAGGTTAGACATTTCAAACATCTCCTCCTGTATTGCAAGGACAGTCATCAAGGCCCTGAGCCCTTCCACTGCTGCGTGTGTTGGTAGTGACATCTGGCTAGGCCTGTGCCCATCAGTACTTCACGGATGAGCCTGATAATTGACTCTGGTTACCTGGTCTAAAACTCATTTCAGAAATGAGGAAATTGAGCTCCAGTGAAATGCAGTGACTCGCTAAACTGCCACAATCACAGGTTCCGTAGCTTTATCTCATTCATTTGCCTTTTGTTAAGCCTCGATCCAGCTTTCCTCCTGTGTGTAAGCTTATTTTCTCCACAGTCCGCATGTGAGATGCTGGGATTGTGCCATCTAGTGATGTGTGGAAAGGAAACAGTCCTGGTAGAAAATTGTGGTGGGCATTTTGCTGTGTTTGAGAATCACATGATAGACCGCGGCATAGCATAAACATAATTGTCTGTGTCCTGGGAAACCATAAAGAACATGTCTTGCTTTATTGCAGTATTCAGTGTGTTGCTGTAGTCTGAAGCCACATCAGCATCTCTGAGGTATGTTTGTAAAAAGAAGGAAGAGTTCCTTAGCAATTCTTTTGGGTGTCTAAAAACACATCCACCAGAAATTCTGAGTTGAAGTGTCCTCTGGACTCTGCCGGTTTCTGCTGATCTGCTGGCCACTTAGAATAGGAGGCAGTGGGCATGGTTGAGTGAGTTAAGAAGTTAGGACAGGCTGTGGTGCATGTGGTTAAAAATTTATTGCACTCGTGTGAGGCTTTTAGGGATAGTCAAGAGAAATGTAGCTGAGCCCAGACAGAGTATAAAAAATGAACACTTGGCTGCTGCTGTCAGAGCCTGTAAGTGTGGTCAGATGATGGTGGGACCCAGGGGGCAGGAGCAGCTGGGACCTGTTGAGCAGTGTTTAGTGGAGAGGTCACTCCGGACACCCCATTACTTCCATCCTGGTGTTCCTAGGGACTGCATATCTCCAGTCTCTGATGCCTTCGGTGAGTTGCTTTGTATAAAATCACTAGCAGCAAAAACACGTCGTGTTGGCAGTTTTGTGGGATTTGGAGATTTATCTGTTCCCAGGCTCTTATCAGCTAGTGCAATTTTCTGAGGTGTAAAAGGTGAGAATCAGTTTCCCCTCTTCTCTGTAGCCTCAGTTTTTACTTTCAAACAATTTGTGAGGAAGGTTTTTGTCTTTCAGTGACAGTTGTTGACAGGGAGCCTGGGGTTGCGCCTTCAGCAGGGCTGCAGTGGGATGGTTGAGGAGTGGCAAGGATATGTCACTTGGGTCGTCCTTGAGCTCCTTGTAGGGTGGCTTAGCATTGACCAGTGTGGGTTTTGTGGGACATCCTGAGAGATGAATGGGTATTCTGTGGGCATTGGGCTGTGGGACGTCCACGGACCTCTTGTAAAGCGTTACTTAGACTAGCTGGCCCATTGAACATGGTTGCCATCGTGTCTTCAGTGTTGGGGGAAGCACACTTGGAGACAGCTAGGGTAGGCCCTGGCACTGTGCTGTTGGCCTCGCTCTGGCTCTGGTTTAAAGAAAAGAAGTACATTTTCCTTCATAAATGGAGTTCCTTTAGAAATAAATATGGATGGTCCCTCTTCCACAGAGGGATAAGAAGTCTTACCTCAGATAACAAACACAAAGACTTTACCTGTAAAATTTCTTTAGTTGGTGTTGTGGTGGATGCCTGTAGTCCCAGCTAGTCAGGAGACGGAGGCAGGAGGATAGCTCAAGGCCAAGAGTCTGAGCTTGCTATGAACACAGCACTCAACCCAGGGTGACAGAGTGAGACAGAGCCTCAAGCTATACCCTGGGGTAGAGTGCTATGGCATCACAGCTCACAGCAACCTCCAACTCCTGGGCTCAAGCGAGTCTCCTGCCTCAGCCTCCCAAGTAGCTAGGACTACAGGCGCCTGCCAACAACGCCCAGCTATTTTTTGGTTGCAGCCATCATTGTTGTTTGGCAGGCCAGGCTGGATTTGAACCCGCCAGCTCAGGTATACGTGGCTGGCGCCTTAGCTGCTTGAGCCACAGGCGCCAAGCCCTTAATTTGGTTTTTAATGATCCTGTTCAGAGTCCCACTTGATTTTGTCAAGTAGAGCAAAAGGACCCCATTTTTCTCTTCTCTCATAGACCTTCCATAGATAACGGGGATAAAATGGTGAAGCTTGGTGGCTCATGCCTGTAATCCTAGCACTTTGGTAGCTTTTGGTTATCTGCCCACATTCTTAGAACAGAGTGTGTCTTACCCAAAGCACTCAGAAATGACTAAAACTGTATGAGTTGCACTTGTCCTCGGGAGACTGCAGCAGGGTTGCTTGAGGTCAGGAGTTTGAGGTTGCAGTGTGCTGTGATTACACCTGTGCATAGCTACTGTAGGCACATGCTGCCATAACCCGGCTGATTTTTTGTTTGTTTGTTTTTTGGAGACAGAGCCTCAAGCTCTCACCCTGGGTAGAGTACCCTGGCATCAAAGCAACCTCCAGATCCTGGGCTTAAGTGATTCTCTTCCCTCGGCCTCCTAAGTAGCTGGGACTACAGGCACCCACAAATAGCCTGGCTATTTTTTGGTTGTAGTTGTCATTGTCGTTTGGCAGGCCCAGGCTGGATTCAAACCTGCCACCTCTGGTGTATGTAGCTGGCACCGCAGCCATTTGAGCTACAGGCATTGCGCCAACCCAGCTGATTTTTAAAATTAAAAAAAAAATTATTTTGTAGAGGCCAGCTATAGTGACTCAGGTTATAATCCTAAAACTCTGGGAGGCCGAGGCTGTAATCCTAGAGCTCTGGGAGAATTGCCTGAGCTCAGGAGTTTGAGACCAGCCTGAGCAAGAGCAAGACTTCTAAAAAAAATAGCTGGGTGTTATGCTCGGCACTTGTAGTCCTAGCTACATTTGGGAAGCTGAGGCAAGAGTTTGAGGTTCCTGTGAGCTATGTCATGGCCCTCTAAAAAAAAATGTTTTGTAGAGATAGGGTCTCAACTCTAGTAGACATTCCTCTTAAAATCCTGGCCTCAAGTGATCCTTCTTGCCTCAGCCTCCCAGAATGCTTGGAGCACAGGCCAGATGATAGTTTTATAGCTTGTGTTCACAAGGACAGTTCACTCAGTAATGGAACTAAAAGATGGCTTAATTATTATCTTTCTGAAGTCTACAAATTGGGACATTCTTGCATTGGAGTAAGAGAGAACAAGCAACTGGCTTTTCCTTACCCTAAGTTCCTGATTCTAAAAGAGACACTATTCATTCTGGCTCAATACAGTGACAAAAAGGGCAATTTTTCACAGATTGTGATGAAGTTGGTGTTCAACTGGTAGGTCAGTGGGACTCTATCTGGAGTTCACACTAGATTAGTAAATACCGTCCAGGCTTGTTGCTTGTACATCAGCATGGTAATGATTGGGGCACTTGTCTACCCAAAGGCCCAGTGTGAAAAGTCATATGGAAGTAATTCATGTTCAGCTAGTGGCTGGTTGAGATGGGGATGGCCCTAGGTGGCAAAGGACCTCAAGGGTAGGAGGCCTCCCAGTTGGCGGTTCACAGGTGGAATGAAGGCAGAGCCACAGGATCAAGCCAGCTCCTGTGCAATCTGCAGTCCTCCAGGCCTGGGAATGGCTGCGGGAGGACTGGGAGGCAGTGGGATGCAAGAGCCTGAGCACAGAACCCATCATCTCAGTGCCCAGTGAAACTCAGGGACTCATAGTTGTTGTCATGACTCAGACTGAAGCACTGTTTCCCCTTTGTGGGCAAGAAGGGTAGGGGAGAATGTATAAAAAGCATTGTCAACACTTACTAAATTATCCTTAGATCAGTAGAAAACTGTATGTGATGCTTTAATAGACAGAATTCAAATAATTTTGAGCTCAAACTGTGGATATGGTAGTCAACTGAGTGTAGTGAAAGGCATTTAAAAATGGAGTGTGATCCAGATTCACGTATGTTGTCAAGAAATACATGAATCTCCCTTGAGATTCTCCTGCCTCTGGTGTCCGTGTTGGTCACCATGTGGCTGTAGTAGTCCCTCTGTGGAGGGTATTCCCTGGGTGCACTGTTCCTCTTTCTCTTTGGGCCTTGTCACAACAGCTATGCTTTGCTCTGCTGATGCCTGATGTGGAGGCCTGTGGACCCCTGTCCACGGAGGAGGATTCATTTGGTTGATTGTGCAAAAATGAATTTGCCAAACAATGGTAAGACTGGAATAATAAGCACTTTATTTTTAAAAAATGACAATATAAAAGTACCTTTAAACAGTTTATAAAAGTGTAATAGACCATGTGGAAGTGCCTGTTTGTTTTCTCAGAAGCTTCACTAAGAGCCATGTGAGGGCGCAGCAGGCCCTTGTCCGCTGAGCTGGATGGATCATGAGTGCATGAGCTGCTCTCTGCCCTCTTCCCTGTATTTCTGGTAAGAAACAGCTCCTCCCTCCTTCCTGGTCTTGTTGGCTTTTGTGATCACCTTTAAAAGCTTTACATCTTTAATTCTAATGGAATATAATGAAATAAAACCAAACCCAAACCAACCATATAATCATTAAAACACTGAAGTTTTCAACACAAGGTGAGCAGATCAGTAAGAAAATTTGTGATCATATTTAGCTAGATCAGCAGTTGAAATTTTTAGGTCAATAGAATTTTACACATGGCTTTTGTACAAGGGAAAGATGAACTGTCAAGACTCTGGAGCTATGTCAACTTACAACACAAAACTGCTTTTGGCTTTGAACAAGTTTTGAGGAAAGCTGGATGATGATTGTTTCAAACACCCTGTCCTGTGTCAGCACAGTCAGTACACACCCTTCGAGTGGGTGTGTTAAATGGTCCACTGGCATACTGCTGCCAAGACTTGGGACCACTAGGTCAGTTCAGGTGATGGTTTACAAATCACTTGGGATATGAGCTGTCCATGGCAGCTGAGGGGGTTGGGCAAAGCCAGCTCCCTAGTGGACAGGGCTGGCCTCCCAAGTGCTTGCTTGCCTGTCTTCCTCTGGGACAGCTATGGGTATGTGAGTTATGCTTCAAGTGGTTATTCACACAGGAGCGTGCTGCTATAAAAGATAAGAACAAAACTGCAAAAAGTAACACTTGGCACTTCCAGATGTGAATACAAACTGTACCAGGGCTTTCTAAGGACACTCTGATGTTATCAGGAATTTTTACCACAAGTTTTCCTTGCCTAGTTGTGAACAAGCCATTAAGGTAGAAGCTCCTGGAGGATTCTGATTGTCTTGCAGAACTATCCTACTAGAACCAGGACTACAGACCTAAGGGCAGTTCTGTTTCTAACGTCTAACACCACATTACTAACTAATGCACCCTGGACTCCCAGCCAGGGAAAGAGATTTCTATACATTCACAATACAATTCAGGAAATTTTGATAATATTTAGAAACGTGCTTCAAACATGCAGCTTAGAGAAAAAAATAGGTATTTTTAAGTACAAGCATTCAAAAGTCAAGCACAAAAACTGTGATCCAACCCAGTGTAAGATCATCCATCCTATCATACTTAAATGTTTGGTATAAAAATACTCACTTTCTTGGTTTTATTGTTGACTTTTTAGGTTTCGTTTGAAAATAATCTCCAAACTGTACAGAAATGTATATCATGCATTCACAAATAACACACTATTTCTTATAATTATACAGTGTAAAAGAGTAAAACATTTTTATTATATTTTTTGTCTTCAAGGAAAACAGATGTGTGATAGAGGCTGTGGCAAAGTCTTGAAGGGATCAAAACTGGGCAGGGTTTTTTCAAACCTGAAACAGAAAACAAACACGTGAGGAGAGCAGGTCTCAAATCTATGTTTCTTCCTAGATGCTATAGCTTCCTTATGGAGATGTCTCTGGAAAGGAGAAATAACGGTCATGATGACAATGGGTATGTATATTAATACAAACATTTACTTACATCCAAATAAAGCCAGGTACATGGGTAGTAGATCACCAGGGGACCATAGCAAATAGTTACCAACCAATGACATGGTCGAGTTGACATAGGAATGAGGCTTGGTACTGATACGGCCATGTGGTACATGTCTGGTCTATGAAAACTAGGTCAACTTAAGGAGGTGGTCAACTATGGAGGTTCTACTATATTTAATTTCCACTTGTCTCTGTTGAGACAGAGTCTTACTCTGTCACCCTCGGTAGAGTAATATGATGTCATAGCTCATAGCAACCTCCAACTCTTGGGCTTAAGCGCTTCTTGCCTCAGCCTCCCAAGTAGCTGGTGCCCACATATTTTTTGGTTGTAGTTGTCATTGTTTGGGAGGCCCAGGCTGGGTTTGAACCTGCCAGCACCCTAGCCACTGAGCTACAGGCACCGAGCCCTACCTTTTTTTTTTTTTTTTTTTTTTGGTGGCAGTGCATCAAGCTGTCCCCCTGGGTAGAGTGCCATGACATGACAGCAACCTCCAACTCCTGGGCTCAAGCATGTCTCTTGCCTCAGCCTCCCAAGTAGCTGGGACCACAGGCGCCCACCACAACACCCGGCTATTTTTTGATTGCAGCTGTCATTATTGTTTTGACGGGCCATGGCTGGATTTGAACCTGCCACCTTGGGTGTACATGGCTGGCGCCTTAGCCACTTGAGCCACAGGTGCTGTAGCCACCAGTTGTCTCTTAATAGAAATGTTTCCAGGCTCGGTGCCTGTGGCTCAAGTGGCTAAGCATACACCTAAGGTGGCGGGTTCGAAGGGCCCGCCAAAACAACAATGACGGCTGCAACCAAAAAATAGCCAGGTGCCTGTGGTCCCAGCTACTTGGGAGGTGGAGGCAGGAGACTCACTTGAGCCCAGGAGTTGGAGGTTGCTGTGAGCTGTGATGCCATGGCACTCTACCCAGGGGGGAACAGCTTGAGGCTCTGTCTCCAAAAAAAAAAAAAAACTTTTCCCGATCTCACTGAAGTTGGTAGGAAATGCTCATGTATTTGTTTTGCTTTATGGCAGAAAAGAGTTCCTGCTCCCAGGGATTTTCTTAAACACATCTTACCTTTGCTGTGTTTGGACTTAATAGTAAAATCACAGTCTTAATGTATGTCGTTCATTTCCCTTTCTCCAAGTCCAAGGTAGGAAGAGGCTATAAAGAAAACTGACTACAGGTGGCGCCTACGGCTCCAAGGGCAAAAACGAATCACTCCTGATAACCTATCAAATGGTTCCAAGTTTGACTTACTTGGAAAATGTGTTTAGCAGTTCAACACTCCAAGATAACTTAATGGAATATCTTTTTTTTTTTTTTTTTTTTTGAGACGGAGCCTCCAGCTATCCTCCCTGGGTAGAGTGCCATGGCATCATGCTCACAGCAACCTCCAACTCCTGGGCTCAAGCGAGTCTCCTGCCTATGGAGTTAGGACTATCTTGTAAGTAGTCCTATACAAATCAAATCCATACGATGGTGGTTGCATGTTAACTATGATCTAATACATCTTGTTACATCTGAATTGTTGGATGACAGTATAAATGGGTGGAAATAAAAATGGCCTGCATCTTGAGACCCAGTATGATCATTACATCCCTGTGGCCCAGGATGAGGAGAGAGAGCTTTCCAGAGCAGGAATCTGGACACCCAGAACCTCAGATGTGTTATTATACTTAAGTTCTTAGAAATATTAATACCAGTACATCAACTTAATTAGGCTTACTGTAGAGAGCGCTTTGCTTCGAAGTGCTCTAAACTTCAGCTCTGTGAGGGCCTGACACACCCCATGTGACCACCATTATCCCAGAACTTTCTGAACCAGGAGGTTCTCTCCCCAGGAGTGAACGTGGGGAGAAGCTCCTGCAGTTGCCTGCTTCCTCTGTGGTGAGGCTGACTACTGGTTACCACATGCTCTGTGATGAGTGAGCAGGGCCAGTGGAAAGGTGCCCCTCTTAGAAATACCTGTCTGCCGCAGCCTCATTTCCACCCAGAAGTGAGGGAACCTAGGGAGCACAGGTACATAGTAGTATAAGCAGCCCTGGCTAGGAGTGAGGACATGCCCAGTGTGGGGCACCTCTACCAGGGCTGCAGGGCCAGGCCTCATCTTGGGGACTGGAGCAGCTAATGTTCCCTAACACAACAGGACCTTCTCAACCTTACACATTTCCCCCCTACTACTTTTTTTTTTTTTTGAGACAAGAGTCTCATTATGTTACCCTCAGTAGAGTGCCATGGCATTACAGCTCATAGCAACCTCCAACTCTCGGGGCTCAACCAATTCTCTTGCCCCAGCCTCCCATGTAGCTGGGATGACACAGTGCCCGGTTATTTTTTAGTTTTGTTTGGCAGGTCTGGGTTCGAGCCCACCAGCTCTGGGATATGTGGCTGGCACCCTAGCTGCTGAGCCCCCCCACCTACTTCCTGACTCGCTGCCCTACCCTCTGGTCACTGTCAACAGTGGGGTGGAACCAGCTTCTAGACACTGGATACAAGGCCAGTTTCCTTCCTTAGCAAGTCCCACATCTTTCTAAACTTGACCACATGCCAGCCCAAGCTGCACTGATTCCAGGAAACCCTTTCAGAGAACAGTCACTCTACAGCTATTCTGACTTTGGAACAATTCACAGGGACAGCACTGGGACATCTTGGGAGAGCAGCTGGTGCTAAATGTGGGGATCTGGCCTCAAGACTAATGAGCTGCAACCACAACGCCGGCAGAGGACAGAGGAGGACTGACTACGTGTGCAGGCTCTGCTCACTCCTGGTAGGTGGCGTCTCTGCTCCATCAAGCCAGCAGCACCGTCTGGTAGGGCTCTGGCTGCTCAACATCCCAGCTCCTTGACCATCTGTGAGCAAACCTGCACTGCCAGCTCTACCCTTCTGTGGACTCTGCAGCCCATACCTGGGCATCCCTCCCCTCCCTTCAGCTTTTCCCACTCTGATGAGACCTCCCAGGACTCTGCATAGCCCTGCTCCCTTAGTGCTTCTGCTTGTGTCTGTATCCACTTTGCTTCTGGGCTGCAAGAGAACAATGATCCCTAAAATACCCCTACCACAAATCTCTGCAGGCCCCCAGCTCCAAATCCCTAACATGCCCCGTGAGGACTCAAGCTCTGTCAGTCTGTGACTGCAGCAGCTATGTGTTCCCACTTTCTCTCCTCTCCTGCTCGGGTCCCCCTCAGCACACACAGACCCCGCTATTAAGACTCACCGTTTCTGCTCCTGTCCCCCTCTGAACCAACTGGAGCCCTCACTGCCTACTTCTCTGACTTTCACAGGGATTAACATGGATTTTTACTTTCCTTTCTACCCCCTCCTTCTCAACCCCAGACGCGGTCTCCTGTCTTGCTCCTATAGAAAGTGCAGTCCCACCTGTGCCCTGGGCCTTAGCTCCCAGTCTGACAATGCCAGGCTGGGGCCACAGCACCTTAAGCATGGCCACTGGGCAGGTCTGGGTGTGGAAAGGCACCTCCCTCCAGCTGTCCTGGGCAATAAACGGGCCGTTCTGCCTTAACACTCTCTCCCTCTCTTCCTGGACCGGGGTCTGATACTTTGCTGATTGTAAGGGCCCATCTTCTAAGTGAGAAAGAACACGGGCAGGAGGAGGGAGAGGGCTTGCAGCTTCCCCAGCCTCCATAACTGTGCCATGAAGTGTAACCCTCACATGGGAAAAGAATGTATCCACACTGCCCTAGATAGTCCCAGATGGAACAGAAGGTCAAAATGTGGCTATTTCAGTCCCTGTAAACAAGGAAGAGGTTTAGCTAGGAACGGAGTTCAGACCTTGGAATGTATTCACAAGGACATTTCCATCAGAACCCAAAGGCATCCGGGAACAGAGCAGCAGAGGGATGACGGGGCGGGGGTGGGTCTGCTCTGCTCAGAGCAGACACATCCCATCCTCACCACAGAGCCTTTCCTGGAAGGGGTGGCACCAACACAGAGGTAAAGAAAGGCCCAGTCTGAAGACACTAGAAGCTGTCTCCTGATAGCTTTAGGAGTCTTATAAAATTCGGAAACCTCTCATTCCCTAATCTTTGCTGGAGAAGGTCAGCATGTGGCACTTGGCACCAGGGAATGCCCAAAGGCCAGGGGTGGCTGCTGTTCCCAGCAGGGGGAAAGAATCCCTAGTCCATCCACATACACTTGACTTCATTTTTACCAAGTTGGATAAGGAAGATTCTTCTCTATCCAATTTCAAATAAACATATGCCCTAGCAGTGGTTTTTACACTTAACAGCTTGATTTTTTTAAAAGTCACTGACATTCATTTATAATAAAGACATTTTAAAAACATGTTATTTGAAAAGTTCAGTCTAGGCGGTAGGTAGGACACCGGACACATACACCAAGGCTGGCGGGTTCGAGCCCAGGCCAGCTAAAATACCATCGAGAACTGTAATAACAACAAAGAAAGCCAGGCATTGTGGCAGGCACAAGTAGTCCCAGTTACTTGGGGGGCTGAGGCAAGAGAATGGCTTAAGCCTAAAAGTTAGAGGTTGCTGTGAGCTATGATACCATCGCACTTCATGGCACTCTACTGAGGGGCATAGTGAGACACTGTCTCAAAACAAAACAAAACAAGCAAAACACAGTCTCTAGAGCCTCAACTCATTCCTGCAACCTCTGGATGGCCCGGCCCAGGCCCCAGCCCCAAGAAACAGTTGATGTGGTTAACACTGAAAACAACCACAGCCCGTTCCTCACTCACGCTGCAGGCCACCCACTTTCCCAGGCCTACCTGGGGTATCTGCAACCTGACTGGTAGCTATCCCCAGCCCCAACCTCCAACCTCTTTTCTGCCTCACTCACTAGGCCCTTCTGTTGTGTGTCAAATCACTACCTGTTCCTGCCGCTTTCTGCCGCTTTGACTGTGCTCATGTGCTTGAATTATTAACTTACTCCATTTTAAAAATCATAATGTGTATATATGGTTTTGAATCAGTCATGAAATTTCTCCAGAGGAGGGAAAAGGGCAAAATAAAATTATGCCTTTTCTTTTAGAGACAGAATCTTAAGCTGTCACCCTTGATAGAATGCCGTGGCATCACAGCTCACAGCAACCTCACAATCATGGATTCAAGTGATTCTACTGCCTCAGCCTCCTGAGGAGCTGGGCCTACAGGCGCCCACCACAACGCCTGGCTATTTTTAGGGGCATCTCGCTCTGGGTCAGGCTAGTCTCAAACTTGTGAGCTCAAGCAATCCACCTGCCTTGGCCTCCCAGAGTGCTAGGATTACAGGCATGAGCCACTGAGCCCAGCCAAATTGTGCCTTTTAAAAGAAGTTTTACTGAGCATTAGGATCAGGAAGAATGCCATGGGCATTACTATTAAGAAATATGATAAAAGGAAACGATAAAAAAGGAGAAAGCTACAGAACTAATGGGATAAAGACCAGCAGTCTTTTGCAGTGTGGAAGAATGTTACCTGCTGGGAAGTTTGGGTCAGTGCGAGAGACAAGGTCAGCAGACTGCGAGCTGCCCATCCCCTGTGCTTCCCAACAAGCACTGACAGGACTGTTGTGAGCCTGAGGTGACCAAAGCCCCCAGATGTGGTGATGACCTCCTTGGCCACAACTGCC
The DNA here is from genome assembly GCA_963575145.1 of Galago senegalensis. Lineage (NCBI taxonomy): Eukaryota > Metazoa > Chordata > Mammalia > Primates > Galagidae > Galago > Galago senegalensis. The sequence goes on from CAUYTI010067842.1 coordinate 13,890, forward strand.
TGGGCCTCTGTCCAGAGGACAGGCCTTCCTTTCCAAGTCATTGTTTTTCCAGGCCCCTAATAGGGGTGCCGTTTGGGCTGAGACATGATCGACTGCATGGCCTGCCCCGGGAAGTCCTGGTGTTCTAAGCTGAGCTTGCCAGGGAAACCTGAACGCACATGGGTCCCCAGTGCCATGGGGACACAGGTGACACTCCTGACCACAATGGCATACACTACTGTGCCCTACCCAGAACAAACTGCCCCCCCCACCCCCCGGCTTGGTCAGTATTGACTTTGGAACTCACCAGCACGCTCCAGTTTTGTAGAACAGCTGGAAAACAGGAGCCACCATTGAAGATTGAATTAATACCCACAAGACAGATTGCAGCCGCCATCACACACCTGGAACCTGGGATGGAGAGAGAGGAACCAACCATTAAAGGGTACAGGAACCTCGGCCCCTATTGCCTCCTGCTGGGTCTTGAACACCAGCCTGTTCTGAAAGCGAAGAGCAGATGGAGCAGGACAAGGTTACAGGAAGGCCTCCGATGCTGAGCTGAAGACAAGCCCACTCAGGAACAAAACAGTCTCAGCCAGGAAAATGAACTTAGGACTTGGTGGAGCACGTGAGAGGAGCTCTCAGGCAAGGAGCAGGGCCATCTGAGAGGCAGGAGTCACACCGGGCTCAGCAAGCAGGGACTCCGCACACATGTCCCCTGGTCACATCCCAAGGACTGTAGCCCACATTCTGAGGACAAAGGCCCAGCCGAGGGAAAGCCTGGGACATGCAGCCCCCAAAAAGGAAGTTCCAGAAACATAACCAGCTCCGGCTTAGACCACAGTAACAGGTCTTGTCAGCCTGAGGCCACAGGAGAGCCCTGTACTGTCACGTGTACCAATGACTAAACTTGCTCCCAGCACCTCCTAGAAAACAAAAACTGAAAGGAAACACTTTTGTGAACACACCCTGCTACTCTCTAGGATCTGAGAATTTTGAAATATGAAGGTGCAAATACCTGGCAAATAATACATTTGCAGTATTTGTCTCATGGGCATGGCTGCCTCTGGGCCAGCTGGGTTTTACCAGAATTCCTGCTGCCAAGGAAAGAAGCCCAACTCTATGCCAGTGGCCTTAGTCCTACTAACATTTCTGGAATTTTCTATCCTGCAGAAAAGCGAGGCTGTCTCTAGCAGGCAGGGCTTTATGAACAGGGGCGCAACATAGTACCACGTCCAAGTTCCCGAGAAACCAGCCACTGGTTCTGCGGACATGGGAGGCCCCCCATTTAAGAGACCTGTGTCCCCCACTGATGGCCCTAACATTTGGCCAGGAGAGAGGACACCCCCCCCCCCCGCCCCCAAATGCTGAAACTGCCTCTGGAGCCCTGGGTTAGCCTTAAAGAAAGGCCACCATCCTAGGATATTCTCTCTTCTCAGAATTGAGGGAGAAATATTTTCCCCAGAATTTCCCTATAAAAACATTAAAGAGATGAGTGGATATGATTCTAGTTTCTTAGTAAAAGTTATATGAGGATAAGAAAATAAACATTTATCTTTGCAAATGAAACCTACTGGCTCCCATAACCTCTCCCAGCCCTTCCCACACTTGTCAATAGCAGGGGAGAGAGGGAGGATGTGGGTGACCCTCAGGCACCTCCAGAGCTGCGTAGCTAGGCTAAACTTCTAAGGGAAGATGTACTCTCAGGCACCTGTCTTTTATTTATTTATTTTTGAGACAGAGCCTCAAGCTGTCACCCTGGGTAGAGTGCTCTGACATCACAGCTCACAGCAACCTCCAACTCCTGGGCTTAAGTGATTCTCCTGCCTCCACCTCCCAAGTAGCTGGGACTACAGGTACCCGTCACAACACCCGGCTATTTTTTGGTTGTAGCCATCATTGTTTGGTGGACCCAGACTGGGTTTGAACCTGCCAGGTTAGGTGTATGTGGCTGGCGCCTTAGCCACTTAGAGCCACAGGTGCTCAGCTAGGCACCTGTCTTTTAAGAAGTCACATTGGTGGCTCAGCACCTGTAGCGCAGTGGTTACAGTGCCAGACATATATACCAAGGCAGGCAGGTTAGAACAATAGCCCAGGCCAGCTAAATAACAATGACCATCTACAACAAAAAAATAGCCAGGTGTTGTGGTGGGCACCTGTAGTCCTATAGCTACTTGGGAGGCTGAGGCAAAAGAATCTCTCTTAAACCTAAAAGTTTGAGGTTCCTGTGAGCTGTGACACCACGGGCACTCTACTGAGGGTGACATTTTAAGACTCTGTTTCAAAAAAAAAAAAAAAATGGTTCGGCAGCTAGGGTGACAGCCACATACACAGGAGCTGGTGGGTTCGAATTCAGCCTGGGCCTGCCAAACAATGACAACTAGAACCAAAAAATAGCTGGGTGTTATAGCAGGCACCTGTAGTCCCAGCTACTTAGGAGACTGACGTAAGAGAATCACTTAAGCCCAAGAATTGGAGGTTATTGTGAGCTGTGACTTCACAGCACTCTACTGAGGGCAACACTTGAGACACTGTCTCAAAAAAAAAAAAAAAAAAGTCACATTGGTTCCTCTTGGTCTCTGGGCTTAAGCTGACCAGCATGACTCACACTGACTGAGCACTGGGCCCACACACTCACCCTGTGACCCCAGAGCACTGGGCTCTATCACTGGCTGCTCTGCACAGCAACAGTTGATCATTAACAATTATTACATCAGCACAGGCATCTGTACACCGGGGCTCCCTGGTGGGCAGTGAGGACCCATGAACCAGAGGCTATGCCACAGAGACACCATGAGATAGCTCCCCAAAGAACATGGATTTCCAAACTTCATGCTCCTAAATCTCCATGTTACACCAAGGAAGAGAGAACTGGTAATGGAGGTTTGGGGCAGAGGCTCCTGAAGATGGCCCTGACCTAGAACTGCTCTTGGGAGCTGTGGCGCCACTAGATTCCATGTCCTAATCTTTAAAAAAAAAAGACAGCCTCAAGCTGTCGCCCTGGGTAGAGTGCTGTGACATCACAGCTCACAGCAACCTCCAACTCCTGGACTCAAGCGAGTCTCCTGCCTCCGCCTCCCAAGTAGCTGGGACCACAGGTACTCACCACAACGCCTGGCTATTTTTTGGTTGCAGCCGTCATTTGGCGGGCCCAGGCTGGATTCGAACCCGCCACTCTAGGTGTATGTGGCTGGCGCCTTAGCTGCTTGAGCCACAAGCGCTGAGCCAATGTCCTAGTCTTAACATGTGGGCACCCTCTTTGAATTTCTTCCAGGGAACAGTCAGGAGCAGATGTTTAGGGGTCTTGAAGAACTCAGCTAGACTCACAGAAAATAGATAATGAGCAAAAGCACGAGGGGAAGAATCTCAGCTTTCACTGCATCTGCTGGTCACAATGGTCTTGGTCTGGAGGGGAACTCAGTAAGTGCTGTGGTGTCAGCAGAAAGCCAGAAGACAGCAGTGGTGAGAAGAAGGCCCACCGTAGCATCTGGTAGGTGCCCAGGGTCCTCAGGCTCATTCCTACCATTTCAGCTCACACAAGAACTGTAATAGACACAGGGGCTTGGAAGATTCACTCTCCCTGTTGGGAAATCAGGGGAAACCTCACAGAGAAAGGCTGCCACACACCCAGGGCTTACCTGCACTGCTGCCCAGGCACTCTCTTCCCAAGGTTCCTTGAAGCCTCACCTGACCCCAGCCTGCTGCACTTCAAGCCCATTTATTTCGATATAGAAAAGGGAGAGGGAAGAGGATCAGAGAAGTTAAATAACTTTCTAAAATTCACCTTAGTGATGTGTATTCTGAAGCAGCAGCTCCATACAAATCTGGAAAAGCTTTTGGTCTCTGCTCGGATATAATCTCAGGCAGACCCTGACTACTCTGCTGGCACCCAAGCATTTACCCACTTACTTTTTTCCTTAACACTTGCATCACCTATGTTTATTATTCTGTCCCCTATAGCCGTTCACTGAACCTCTCTTGTGTTGATAACCTTAAGTTGGTATGGGGCCCTTGATTCACAGGAGAATAGCAAATGAATCCAAGTGGTGCACTGGCTTCTGGGCACACAGTGGTATGAGAGGCCCCCCCCACAGGTCTCTTCAAAGGGGAGGGCAGGGCTGACTGCAGAAGCCATGGCAGCTGTCTGTGCCTACTTGGAGACCCAGTGACCACCTTCCCTGGACATTGGCACTTGGGGCTCCCGTGAGGACATCTCTTTACCCACAGCTAAAGACAGGCTAGGCCATTCCTCCCAAAACAAAACATAAGGAATAACGCGCTCCCAAACCCAACGGCTCCCATATTCAATCTCTCTTGCCATTTCCTTCTTTAAATTGGTGATGCTGTAACTACATGTGCTTGTAATGTCTATGCTGTGGTCCTGATCCATGGCCAGGGAAATTTCATGAGTTCTTAAAGAATAACACCTCTGCTCACCACCAACTCCCACACATTCTTCCTTTTTATAATAAGTTTAACCATATGTGGATACCCAACAATGAAAGCTGCCTAACTCTCATTACCTATAAGGAGTGACAAAAACTCACTCATGCTCTCTTTCTCAGTAAGTCTGGGAAACTGACCAATTTTCATCATCATTATGTATTTTCTGGGGTTCATGTGGCTGGACCATTAGCAAAATGCTAGTGACACAGAGATCAGTCCATCACGGACTGAACCCCATCCACCAGGCAAGATACCCAGTAACACCCTGTCTCCCTCTGACCATCACTCCCTGCAGGCCTTACGTGTGAGGTCTCTGACGACAGCATACGTACCCTACTTTGTAGCTGTCCCTGCAGCAGGCTAGTCTGGGAGCGTCCTGAATGGCGCTCTCCTTTCTAACATCTGCAGTGCTTTCCCATTAGGACTGAAGTTCCTTAGGGGCACAAGCCTGGTTTTCTCACATTTTTATATGAAGCACACAGCAGATACAACAGATGTTTAGAGAATAAAGCACTTATTCACATTTCTGGTCTAGTCCCTGATTCCCTTTAGCATCATGAAGTCCAAGTGGATAAATTAAAATTCCCTGAAGGACCCCTGGGAGAGCAGGCCCTGACAGCTCAGGATTTGGGAGGATGGTGTCTGGATGCTCTGCCACAGCACAAGTGACAGCCAGTCTGCATGGACTGGGGACAATCTTGCCTCCTGCCCTGGTATCATGTCTCCATGCAGGGAGCGAAAGCGATGAGTGGGGGGGGGAAAGCCCCTCCCACCCCATGGAATGCAGGAAGGGCCATGAGGCCAGGGTGGCACCTGCCTTTCATCTGGCCTTTCTGAGAGATGCCTTTAAGTCTGAAGTGTTTATATTAGCTCATCAGCACCACTGTTTCCAGTTCTAATTTACATTTCTTTAGGATTACACAGTTTAGATTATTGGCTGTCTTGGAAAGGATCTGATCCAAGAGACTAGGAGGAGCTGAAATCACGAACCCACAGTGAGCTGGTTCCACTTCAGATGGGACCACAGATTGGACCCCCCGTGTGGCAGGGGAGGACACTGTTACACATTCCTTCCCAGCTGCCCACCTGACCCTCTGGGGCCAGGGAATCAGAACAAATGTTTCATCCACGGTAAATATTATACGTTTTAATTCAGATCGTACAGAGTTTTTGTAAGTTGTATTTATCTTTTTTTTTTTTTTTTGGAAACAGTGTCTCATTCTATCACCCTGGATAGAGTGCTGCAGTGTCATAGCTCATAGCAAACTCAGACTTGGGTTCAAGTGATCCTCCTGCCTCAGTCTCCCAAGTAGCTGGGACTAGGGACCACCTGTCACAACACCTGGCTAGTTTTTCTATTATTTTATTTTATTTTTTAGAGATGGAGTCTCATTTTGTCCCCCCACCCTACCCCGGTAGAGAGCTGTGGCATCACAGCTCACAGCAACCTCCAGCTCTTGGGCTTAGGCTGGAGGGCCAAGTGATTCTCTTGCCTCAGCCTCCCGAGTAGCTTGGACTACAGGCGCCTGCCACAATGCCCGGCTGGTTTTTTTTGTTGTTGTTGCAGTTTGGCCAGGGCCAGGTTCAAACCTGCCACCCTTGGTATATGGGGCTGGCGCCCTACTCACTGAGCCACAGGTCCCACCCAAATTTTTCTATTTTTAATAGATATAGGGTGGTCTCAAACTCCTGAGCTCAGGCAATCCACCCATCTCGGCCCCTCAGAGTGCTGGCATTATTGTGTGAGCCACTGTGCCCAGTCATAAGACATACTTCAAAGGGGAGCAATATCCAGTCCTCCTTTGGCCAGCCACTGCTGCCCCTAGTCCTTTGGTTGATGGGTCTGTGAGCATGACGAGTTGGAGAACAATAAGGGGAGATGCACAAGCAAAGCCCAAGATCTTTTTCACTGCAACACATGGAAATGCTTTTTGAGCTACGTAATTTTAAAAAATAAAAAATTATAAAGCACTTTCTTAGGCCTTGTGCCAACATTTCTTGCTAACAGCTTTACCAACTGCAAGTGCCAAACTGTAGGTCTCTACGTGGTAGGTGACAGGCTCTGCCCAGGCTGCCCACCTCAGCTGCCTCTCCTGGACCCTCTTTGCTCCCGACAGGCTGTGGCGCTCCTGTTTAAGTGACCTTCAATTTCTGTGCTCAGTGACCTCTCTTGTAATTTCATTAATACCCTGGACTCCTGGCTGCTGCTAAATTCCTGATCTGCATTTCAAGCCATGAACTCTCACAGGCTTCAGAATGCTGTTTTGTAATCCCAGATACCTCTATTTGAGTACCTTCCCAGCCCGTGGGAACTCAGAGACAGACACATGGAAAACAGAGGTACTCACGGTGGGATCCAGGTACACTGCACCTTCTGGATTGGAAGGGCAGTGCTAGGCCAGTGCCATCAAGGTGGTGGAGGAGACTAAATGATGAAGGCTTTGGGGTCTGTGGTATAGCTGTCAAAATTATGAGGGCTGGGCTAGGTGGCTCACATCTGTCTAATCCTAGCAGTCTGGAAGGTCAACGTGAGAGGACTGCTTGAATTTGAGCTCAGGAGTTCAAGACCAGGCTGAGCAAGACCAAGAGCAAGATCCTGTCTCTAGGCTCAGCGCCTATAGCTCAACTGGCTAAGGTGTCAGCCACGTACACCTAAGGTGGTGGGTTCGAATCCCCAGCCTGGACCCGCCAAACAATGACGGCTGCAACCAAAAAATAGCAGGGCGTTGTGGTGGGCGCCTGTGGTCCCAGCTACTTGGGAGGC
>CAUYTI010067843.1:0-11729 GCA_963575145.1 Galago senegalensis
AAAGTAATCGAAAGAATCATTTGAATCCCAGTCTAAGCCTCAGTATCTGTAAGACAAATGTCTGTGTGTAAGAGCGAGTATGAGTGTATTGACACATTAATTGTACAATTCCCTTAGGGATGCAAAAGGCAAAGAAAAAAAATAATAGCCAGTGCAGTTTTAAAGAAAAGCACAAAGATGAAAAACTAACTCTATAGTCATTAAGTCAGTGTGGTGCTTTGGCATAAAACGAATCCCAAATCAATGGTATAGAGATTCTGGAAATGGACGCACATAGACTTATCACCTGCTTTGTGATGAAGGTCATATTGTTTAACAGTCAGAGAAGGATTGTATTTTCAGTAAATGGTCCTGCGTCCATTGGATAGCCATATTACAAAAAAAAAAAAAAAAAAAATCCTGACACCAACCTTCTATCCTACTCTTCCACCTACACATTTCAGTGGATTTAAAGCTACATTTGAAAAGAGAAACAGGAGGAGAAAATACAGAAGATCTTTGATACTTTGCAGTAAACAAAATTTCTTATAAATTGTTATTAGTGCAGTAAACAAAATTTCTTATAAATTGTTATTAGTGAACAAATTGATAAGTTGGACTCTAAGCACAGTGAAAAAAATTGAAAAGTACCAATGAGAACTCCCCTGGACTTTGGTGAGAATGTAAATAGGCATAAGTAGTTTGAAAAATTGACCTGATGCTCTCACTCTTAGGTATGTATATATATTCGATAAAAATGTATTGTTCTTAAGGTAAAGACATGTATCAGACCCTTCCTAGCATCACTGTTCATAATAGCTAAAAACTGAAAACATACTATCCTATCAATAGTAGAGCTGATAAATACGTTCCCACTGTAGTATAACATAGGCCAATGAGAAGGAACTTTTTATGGTTACTCAATGAGTAACCATATGAATGAATCTTGCAAATAATGTTGAGTGACAAAAACTGACTGAATTATGATGTCATTCATACAATGAATATAAGATAGGGCAAGCTTATATATCTTTGATGGGAGGTTTTGACTGTAATAAGATGAAAGAGAAGCCTTGGGAAGATGGGTTGTGTTTCTTACTCTAGGTGTTTGCCAAGTTTTGGTCTGCCACTTATGATAGGGACATATTTCTGCATCGAGTAGAACCTCTGTATGTTGACCACCCAAGGGACTGTAACAAACTGAGGCTGAGGCAAGAAAATCACTTAAGCTCAAGAGTTTGAGGTTGCTGTGAGCTGTGACGCCAGGGCACTCTACCAAGGGCAACATGGTGAGACTCTGCTTCAAAAAAAAAAAAAAAAAAGAAAAGAAAGAAATTAAACTAATAGAAAAAGACATATCAAGAAAATAACCAAAATAAAAATGTATAAAATGTAAAAATGTATAGCTACATTGATATCAAACAAAATAGATTTTTAGCAAAGAAGCATTAATAGGGAGCAAAATTATGTGGTAAAATATATTGCATACTCTCTTTATCAGAAAGATATGGCAATTCTAATGTGTGCACTAAATCAAATAGCCTCAAATTTTAAAATCAAATAGCCTCAAATTTTAAGGATCCCAAATGATGTAATGAAAGGAAGAAACTGAAAGGCCCTTCATTGTAAGGATAGAATTTAATAAACCTCTCTCAGTTAGCACAGCTTACTCAGGACAAAAAGCCTCTAAGGATATGTAAGATCTGAAATATGCAATTAACTACTTTCACCTTGGAAACACATTGAACTCTGAACATCAGAGTTAGTATATTTATATTCTTCTCATGTATGTGTGGATTATTTAAAATTTGATCATATTAAGCCTTAACATGTTGTAAACTAAAAGTGAAAAATACAAACCATATTTTTTGTTTTATTTATTTTAGAGACAGAGTCTCACTTTGTCGCCCTTGGTAGAGTGCCATAGCATCACAGCTCACAACAACCTCCAGCTCTTAGGCTTAGGTGATTTTCTTGCCTCAGCCTCCCGAGTAACTGAGGCTACAGGTGCCCGCCACAACGCCTGGCTATTTTGTGGTTGTGGTTTGGCTGGAACCACAGGGTGGTATATGGGCCTCAGTATATGGGCCAGCACCCTACTCACTGAGCCACAGGTGCTGCCCAGACCATGTGTTTTGACTGTGAAACCTCAGCCATGTCATAGTGTCTTTCTCTGGCACTGATCAGTTATCTTGAAGGAATAATAATAATCTTCAAGTCTCAAAGAGGCCTGTGGGAACATAAAATAAATTTATTCTCTTTCTGCCTCAAAAAAATAAAAGAAAAGATAGCTAAAAAACACTATATGTACTCAGAAATTTAAAAATACGTTGCTAAATAATTCATGGATTAAAGATGAAATCATTGTAGAAATTTTAAAGCATTTAAATGAACTAAAAGAAATAAAGGATAATGAAAAACCTGCATACCAAAAATCCCATATGGGATTCAGCCAAGTGGTACATCAGTGGAAATGTATATCCTTAGATGTTTTCAGAAAAATTTTCTGTTCAGAAACATTAATTTTTAAAAAGACATATTTAAAGAAAGAAAAGAAGATGTGAACAAGTGAGTTGTGCCCAGCAGAAGCTGGAAAAATAACAATAAAATAAATCTAAAGACATTAAAAAGAAAAATAATGAGAGTATAAACGAATAACATAGTCTTATAGTCTATATAATATATGACAAGAAAGAGTAGAGGTACTAAAATTTATTTTATGAAAAATATCAAAAAGGAAAATTTAAAAATAGACATAATTAGAGATGAAACAGTAATCTAAAGCATAATAAGAGAACACTACTGACATTCTTATTATGGTTTCAGTCCTTAGATCTGAGTCTTTTATGCGTCTGAACTAATTTTTGTCAGTGGTGAGAGGTGGAGGATCCTGTATGTGGCTATCCAGTTTGCCTGGCACCATTTATTGACTAGGGCTTCTTTTCCCCAGTATGTATTGTTTGTTTTCTCCAAGTGCAGCTGATTTTACATAGACGGTTTTGCTTCTGGGTTCTCCGTTCTGTAACACTGGTCTGTGTCTCCATTTTTGTACCAGTACTATGCTGATTTAGTTATGATAACCTTATAGTTTGAAGTCTGGTACCGCGATGCTTACAGATTTGTTCTTTATGCAAAGGATCCCAAATTTAACAAAATACTAGCAAATTTTATTTTTTTTGCTTTTTAATCTCTTTTTCTGGTTCCAAAGGAAGGTAGAATTATTTTTTTTCCAAATCTGTGAAGTTTAACTATAGTAATTTGGTGGGGATTGCGTGGGATATTTAAATCACTTTGGGTAGTATGGACATTTTAACAGTGTTTATTCTTCCTCTCTAGGAACGTGCTGTGTTTTTCCATTTGTTTGTATCCTCTGTGATTTTTTTCCTCTGAGTTTCATAGTTCTCCTTGTAAAGAGAGATCTCTCACCTCTTTGGTTAGGTATGTTCCTAGGAATTTTATTTTCTTTGTAGAGATCATGAACGATATTGACTCTCAACTTCACTATTGTTAGTATATAGAAATGTTGCTGATTTATGTACATTGATTTTGTATCCTGAGATTTCGCTGATTTGTTTAACAATTTCAGGAGTCCCTTGGTGGAATTTATGAGGGTTTCTAGATACAAGAGCATACTGTCAGTGAAATTTCCTAATTTGGATACCCATTGTATTCTTCTTTTGTTTGATTGCTCTGGCTAGAACCTCTAGCACTCTGTTGAGTAGAAATGGTGACATTGGGCATCCTTGTTTTATTCCAGTTCTTCAACTTTTCCTAATTCAGTATAATGTTGGCCATGGGTTTGTCATATATGACTTTTATCATTCTGAGATACGTTACTTCCATGCCTAGTTTGTTAAGGGTTTTCATTATGAAAGGATACTTGATTTTATTGAGTGCTTTTTCTGCATGTATTGAGATAATCATATGGTCTTTGCTTTTGTTTTTGTGGTGAATCACATGTATCAATTTACATATGTTGAACCATACTTCCATCCCTGAGATGAAGCCCATTTTGTCCTGATGAATAATTTCTTTTATGTGATGTCAAATTCAGTTTGCTAGTATTTTGTTATTATTGTATCTATATTCATAAAGGACATTGGTCTGTAGGTTTTTTTTTTTAATGTTTCTTTTCCTGGCTTTGGTTTCAAGGTAATACTGGTCTTATCAAATGAGTTGGAGATGATTTCCTCCTTCTCGATATTATGGAATAATTTCTGGATTACGGGTACTAGGTCTTCTTTGTAGGTGTGATAGAATTCATCAGTGACTCCATCTAGTCCAGGGCTTGCTTGGGTTGGGAAAAGTTTTATTACTGTTTTGATCTCACTGTTCATTATTGTTCTGTCCAATAGTTCTACTTCTTCTTATTTGAGACTTGGGAAGTTGTGTTTCCAGAACTGGTCCATTTCCTCTATGTCCTCTAGTTTATGTGTGTAGAAATATCTGTAGTTTTCACAGATGATGTTTTGTGTTTCTGTGGTATCAGTTACAATGTCATAATTTTCTTTTCTGATGGAGCTTAATTGGGTCTTTTCTTTTCTGTTCTTGGTTAGATTAGCAAAAGATTTGTCAACTCTGTTTATTTTTTCACAGAACCAAGTTTTAGTTTTGTTAATCCTTTGTAGGTTTTTTTTTTCAATTCATTTAGTTCTGTTCTGAACTTTGTTATTTCTCTTCTTCTGCTGGCTTGGTTTGGTTTCTTCTTCCTCTTCTAATTCTTTGAGGCATGACAATAGGTGGTTAATTTATGGTATTTTTTATGTAGGCATTAAAAGCTATGAATTCACCCCTGAGAAATGATTCTGTAGCATCCCAAAGATTCTGATAGCTTGTGTCCCCTTTGTCATTCAGTTTAAGAAGTTTCTGATTTCCATCTGAATTTCATTCTTGCCCTAGTAGTCATTCAGCCGCAGGTTAACTTCCATGACTTTGCATAGGTTTGAGTGTTTTTCTTGCAATCACTTTCTAGTTTTATTCTGCAGTGGCCTGAGAAGGTACATGATGTAATTTGAATATTTGAATTTGTTAAGACTTATTTTTTTGACCAGTCTTGAAGAATGTTGCATGTGCTGCTGAAGAGAATGTCTGTTCTGTAGTTTGGGGGTAGACTGTTCTGTAAATGTCTGTTAGATCCATTACATTTAAAGTTTGGTTTAAATCCACTGTTTCTTTCTTCCTTCCTTTCTTTATTTTTTTGCTTTGATGATTTGTTGAGCTCTGACGGTGGGGTGTTGCAGTTCCTGGAAGTTATGATGGTAGCTGTTTATTTCTCTGCTTAGCTCAAGTAAAATGGCCTCACATGTGATTTAATGTTCTCCTGTCTTAAAATTTTTAGTCTTTTTTTTTTAATGAGTTGTTATTATTAAATAACGTATTACACACTATGCAGAGGCAGATCTGGGTTTTAATTCTGACTCTGTCTCTCATTATTTATCTATACTTGGGCAAGTCATTTAATTTCTCTGTTCTTTGATACATGTAATAATACTGTGGTGAAGGCTGAAACTGGTATGTGACAGTACCAATTTCACAGGTACAGAGCTAGTGCCATAATGAGGAAGAGATGCATGGTAATTATTATTACTAGTGTGGTGGTGGGAGTGGTGGTGGGAGTAGTTATTAAGGTGGTTATTTTTCTCTAGGTCTCTAGGCTAAACAGGACGGAGTAGGAAACTCTGAATTGGAGCATCAGAGATTGCTTTATAATAAAATAAATTATTTAGCTGTTTCTTAAAGGCTGAACCTAATCAGCCATGAAGAAGAAGAACATTCAAGAGAGAAGGAATAGCAAATACAAAAGGCAGGCAGGGAGGTTTGCCATCAGCTGGGGGGTCCATTAGAGGAAGTATGGGAGCTGTTTTTTGTTTTTTATTTTTGGCAGTTTTTGGCTGGGGCTGGGTTTGAACCCGCCACCTCTGGCATCTCGGGTTGGCGCCCTACTCCTTTGAGCCACAGGCACTGCCCCATGGGAGCCAGTTTTGAATGGATTTAGGTTAGCATCTCATCTCCATTAGCAATATAACCTTGGGAAAATTACATCTTCTCTCCGTGCTTAGTTTCTTCATCTTTAAAAATAATAGAGACAATAAATATATACATGGCAGTACCCACCTCATAGGGTTATTTTGAGAGTTAAATGAATTATATATGTAACATACAGAGAAAAGCACCTAACAAATTGTGACTGTCAAATAGATGATATATTATTAGCCATGGGAATCTGAGTCAGGCAAGAAGTTTAAGCAAAGTAGGAAAGGGGCAGCTCGCAGAGGATTAGTCTGCAATGCTAAATCTCATGAATGTAATCTTCCAGGCAACAGAGACCACAGGAATGTTTAAGCACAACTGTGACACGATCTGACCTGACTTCTAGAAAATTGCTATGACAGCATTATAGAGACGTGAAGAATTATGGAATAAAAGTTGACTTCCACTGGCTGTTGCCTTCCTAGCTCACACACCTGGCAAAGATTTCAATTTCTAGTATAAATGATAGTATTGAGCATAAAAATTCTCAGCTCAAGAAAGTGCCTTCTGCCACAGCAGCTGTCCTGGGAAGCACCCTGGTGGAGGCTTATCCATAATTCACATTGTAGACATTACTTATACCCTGCACCCAACAAAGTCAAAATATGCTATCAATTGCTGCCCCTCATGCTATCTTTTCCAAACCTACTCCAGGCTGTGGAGATGAAGCTAATCTCCTGTGGGGCCGTTAACACTTCCCGTCCCAGTGTGATGTCCCCACCATTTGTTAGAGCTGCCAGAGCATCCTTGGATATACGCCTGTCAGACTGCACCACCATTCACAACAGAGGAAATGGCATCAAATCAACAATGTTTGTGGAACACCCACTGTGCTTAGTGTGCAGAAAAAAGGCTGCAGGAAACTGCCGCAGCAAAGAAAGCAGTGGGAGAAAGTAGTGCCCCTGGTTAGTGTCTGCCACCCTTCAATAGCATTAGCTCTTCCAGGCCATTAATGATTATTCACTATAACTAAAAACGTGACCCATAGACTACACCTCTGCCAATTTCTAAGGTTTCTGACAGCTAGAGATATGTCAGGCATCAGAAAATTCTGAATTCTTTTTATGAATCAAATGATCTGTCAGTTTATCATGTTTGATCAATTATCTCTGGATTTCAATTTGACTCACTCTATCGTTGGAATCTGTTTTGACCAGCAACAACTGTTTAAAGTAATGAGAAACAATTTCTTAAATATAACAATCTCATTTAAAAGCATTCAATAGCATCAATGTTATATATATTATTTCCTGCAGCAGTTTGGAAGATATTGTTTTGTGAAAATAAATCATAGTGAACTCTCACAGAGTTAAAAAAAATGTGGCACATGTAATAAACTACACTTTAAAAGTTAATTTCTCTGTAATTTGTCCTGGCATCTCTAGTCCATTATTTAAGATTCTCTTGAGAAAAATACTCACAAACATTTAAAGCCAAGCTTCTTGGTCATAAGTAGAAATATATCATCATTTATTTTTTTTTTGGTAATTTTCCCCTGAGTATACAAAGCCATTTTACATATGCCATTATCTTGCTGTCAATCACTAGGTAACGTGGGTGGTTACTTTCTGTATTTAACTTTTCTTTTTTCTGCAAAATATAATTCCCTTACAGCCATCCCATAATTATATTTACAAAGATCGATGAAGGACCTTTCTGCAGATCTCAAACTCATCCAAAAAATGAGATTGAAGAGGATGTCAGACTCATCTTAAATAAAAACATTCTGGAGATCCAGTTTGTATGACAACATTATGCATTTAACAAAACAAAAAATCATCTATTCCGTGCCAGTGACAGGAGGTGGTTCAGCTAGCTGGCTGGCAGGAAAGGTTGTTTAGCAGGTTTCAAATTCCTAATTGGGAGTCTAGCTTGCTAAGTAGCAGCTGGTTTTTAATTAGTTGAAAAATTATTGCCACTAAGAGTTGCTTTTTAAAAAAAAAGAACAAAATAATTAAAATGTTGGAATCCATATGGTGGGTGCTTATCCTCATTTGTCAATAGCTGTTTTCCTTATCACTAATAAGTTTAAGTTTTAAAATCTTCTTATGCCACTTACTTATAAGGTATAACTCACTTTAGGTAAATGGAAAATCCCCACAGACTCCCAGAATAGAATTGTGAAATAATAGCTACTTGTCTAATTCTTTTTGACTATGAAATTACCTCCGATACTACCCCTCCCAAAGATTGAATATGTGAATCTTACAATGGACCTCATTACTGAAGAACTCAGTAAATTCTCTGACTTGATTTGCTATAAAGTATGATGACGTTGGTAAAAATATCAGAATTTTTCAGATGACAGGAAAATTGCCTTTGCACATAGATTCCTTTCAAGGATTAACAGGAAGTTAATTTTGCCTATAATTACAGAAAATTCACACTTCCATGACTTTGTAATTATAATTCTACCCTATTTAAAGTTTTGAAAAAATATAATATGTGTTATTTAGAGATAAATCATCCTGCACATTGAACAGATCATGAAATTCTGTGTTTACTGTATACATATTCCAATGTTCTTTCTTCCAATAATGATAAATAAGGTTTCTAGACCAACTATTTTAAAAAACACATTACTTTTTATATTTTATTTTCGGCTGGGAGAATAGTGTAGTAGAAAGTGTAAGAATTTGGTACTAGTTCAACAAGTTTCAAATTTTAGTTCACCATTTTACTAACCTAACACACCTCAACTCTTCCAGGCTCTATTCTTTCTGCTACAATGTAACTATAATAAAGTCTAAACTGTCAGATTATTGGGAACTCTACAAAGTACCTGACATTGTTTCTGGAATGCGTCAATTACACAGTAAATGGGTTTCTTATGTGAATTTCAATAGACATGTCATGCCTTTCAGTCATCTAGAAAGATAAATTATTGGGTATACCTCATGCTCTTATGATATAGTATCTGTGAGGGATACTTATGTAACCAATGTCATTTTGAATAAATATATCATTGATTGACAAATCTCTGAGATGGGGAAAAATCAAAACTTTCTATACCGTTCATCTCATGATTGCTAGACATAAAGAGACTGATTTGGATGGAAAGTTTGATATGATATTTACCTTTCATCCTTCTAAATTTCTAACTCACATAAAAGGGAAAGTATCAGTGTCTCCAAGTCGATTCTTTAAACATATACACGTTTCTTCCCAACCCTGCAGTTCTATGTGGGCGCTTCATACCTTCTCTCTTGATAGAATCATAAGCTCTTCTTTTTATTTTTTTTACTTTTAAATTTTTCTTTAGACTACTTCTATTATTTTAATATCCTCTCTTCAAATTCATTACAGAATAATAAAATAAACGATTTCCAATTAAGCTTTATATCAACACTCGTGCCAACTTTCCTGCTTACTTTTCAGTACTGTCTAAAGTCTTTGCCCATGAAATTTCTCCATCATTATGTTCTGCTTGTTGCTGAGTTCACTGCTAATGTTCAGTAAATATCAAATTATCATGTTCAGGCAATGGCATTTGGGAAAAATACTAACATGTGGTACAGTAAGATGCAAATCAGGCAATATACATTAATGGCAAACATTAGGTTGACATCTCTAATTTTGCAT
This sequence comes from Galago senegalensis, assembly GCA_963575145.1. Classification (NCBI taxonomy): domain Eukaryota; kingdom Metazoa; phylum Chordata; class Mammalia; order Primates; family Galagidae; genus Galago; species Galago senegalensis. The sequence goes on from CAUYTI010067843.1 coordinate 9,592, forward strand.
GGGTTGAAACTAAAACTTTATTGCCCTTCTCTGTGGCCTGCCATTCTGCCAGCTGCCTTTCCTACAGATGTTCCCGACATATGAAGGGGGCTGAGTGTTAACCCCCTGCCACGTACGAACAAGATTCAGATGATCATGCAATAATTTGCTCCATTTTCAAGATCTAACTTTTGATATGGCGTGATGGAAAGCCTCAGTGTTATACACTGTTACAATTACTTCTGCTGTGCAACCAAACGATTCAACGCATCCAGGCCAGCACACTCAGAGGGTACCCAAGTGACATTTTATTTTCCTCTGACCTTGATTTTCCCCAGTTCATGGCAGCTGGAAAATTCTTTGGCCTAATCACAAATAGCCTCGTTAGGACACTTTAAAAATAAAGTTTTATTACCTCTAGTCCACGGGGTAGCAGTGAGTGTTTTTGAGCTTGTTGACAAGATGTAAACAATGGGAGGGAATGCTCTGGCAGCTGTGTTCTGAACAGACCAGGAGGGGGAGAACTGGCAACTCTCCACACGGGGATTTAAGATAAACACAAACCCAGAAACATCACAGAGAGAGGAGGCCTGTCTGGGAGCTGCTCCTGAGTTTTTGGATTTTCTTCTGCAGGTGCTCTGTCCCTGATGCCTGCAGACGCCGATTCTGCAAGGAAGTCCCGTGTCTGCAGCGTTCTTTTCTCTAAAAACTTGAAGTTTAGTATAATACACCAAATCTGTGTTATCCTTCCTCACCCATCAAAATGTTTAGTGGTTAAGCATTCTTCCTCCGGCCTTCTTTGGTCTGAAGTTATTATTATTTCTTAAAAGCTTATACTCCCACCGTTCTTTTCTGGTTCCACCGTCCTATCATGCCTTAGAAACTTGACTAGTCTCTAAGAATAATGTGTCCTTCTTGCGACTTTCTTGAGGAAAGACTACTCTGCTGGCACCCACATCGTGATGTGTGGGTGGTGACCTTGGCACTTATTAGCTCTAAATTGGATCTAAATGATTGCTTCTTCACTTCCACGTTAATGTCATGGCTGTGTGCACCAGCTTTCACCCCTCTCCGAGCTGCCTTTCTCTGACTGGCAGCTTGCTCTCCACTCACTCAAAGCTTAAGTCCCTGGCTCCCAGCCCACCTTTTCCTGCCAAGACCTGTTGTCAACTTGGACAAGATGCAGCCACCATTCTCATCTCTCATTCTTTAATCTCTTTATGTCAAATGATCTTATCTTCCATTTTGTAATAACCACCTACATGAATGCCTATAATCCTTAAACCTGAAATTAGCTGAAGAATCTCTACCTTTGAAATGAAAAAAAAAAACAAACCAGTGTTTACAATGCCTAGTTTGAGAGACTGGTTTAATCCCCTTTCAATATCCCTCTCATCTAAAGTCTTGTACCATGTAGTCATGTTTCAGTCAGTAATTCACTGTATATGTGACCGTAATCCCCATAAGATTTTATTATCATATTTTTACTATATTTTCTATATTTAGATACACAAGTACTTACTCTTGTGTCACAATTGCCTGTGGTATTCAGTATCATAGTACACTGCAGAGGTTTGTAGCCTAAGAACAACAGGCTGTAACATATAATCTAGGTATGTGATAGGCTACAGTGTCTGGGTTGGTGTAAACCCAGCACTGTCATGTCCCCACCTAAGAACACATTTAATCTCAGAAGGTGCCCCTGTCTTTAAGGAATGCATAGTTGTATTACATCAACTCATAAACTCCTTTACATGTTCACCCAAGTCTGCTTATAATCACCAATCTTAGTTTCCTTATCATATATTCTGTAATTTAAAAAAATTGTCTTTTGTTTTATTCATTCTTGCCCATGAATCTTCTGTTTTACTTGATCCCAAAACACAAAACCTAGTTGATCTTAACTGCTTGCAATTCATGGGCACCCGGATGCTGTATTATATTGAAAAAAGTGATCAAAACTTTGGGGTCACTGCAAATTCACATCATTGAAAGCCTTTATAAATAGCTCCATATGTAGAGTTCATAGGTACTTCTAGCTCAGTGGTTCTCAACCTTCCTAATGCCGCAATGTATTTTCCTTGTTACAAAGGGGTCACGACCCACAGGTTGAGAACTGCTGCACTAGCTAATCACACCCAAGGGAACCCATCATCTTT
>CAUYTI010067845.1:0-11725 GCA_963575145.1 Galago senegalensis
GTAAAGTCTCCATCTTTCTTTATGGCTGCATAGTATTCCACAGTGTACATATGCCATGGTTTGTTGATCAATTCGTGAATCTAAGGGGACTTGGGCTTCTTCCATGACATGGCAATAATGAATTGGGCTGCAACAAACATTCTGATACAAATATCTTCATTGTAATGCGATTTTTGGTCTTCTGGGAATATACCTTATGAAGGAATTGCAAGGTCAAATGGCAGGTATCTTTGTAGTTCTCCAGATGCCTTTCCAAAAGGAATATATTAGTTTACATTCACACATACAGTTTACAAGTGTTCCCATTTCTCCACATTCATGCCAGCATCTTTGTGTTTTGGGATTTTGTGATATGGGCTAATCTTACTGGAGTGAGGTGATATCTCAAAGTAGTTTTGATCTGCATTTCCTGATGATTAAGGATGGAGAGAATTTCTTCATTTATCTGTAGGTCGTGTGCTGATCTTCTTTAGAGAAATTTCTCTTCAAATCTCTTGCCCACCCTGAGATGGGATCACTTGTTCTCTTCTTGGTAATATGTTTAAGATTCTCTATGGATTCTGGTTTTTAAACCTTTGTCGGAGACATAAACTGTGAAAATTTTCTCCCATTCTGAAGGCTGTCTGTTTGCCTTACTTACTGTGTTCTTGGCTGTGCAGAAGCTCTTTAGTTTGATCAGGTACCAATAATGTATTTTTGATGTTACTTCAATTGCTGGGGGTGTCCTCCTCGTAAAATGTTCACCCAGGCCGATTTCTTATAGTGTTTTCCCTACACTTGCTTCTAGTATTTTTATGGTTTCATGTCTTAAGTTTAAATCTTTCATATGGTGAGAGTCTAACTTACTTAATGGTGAAAGGTTTGGGTCCAGTTTCAATCTTCTACAGGTTGTCAGACAGTTCACCCAGAACCATTTGTTAAATAGGGAATTATTTCCCCACTCAATGTTTTTAATTGGCTTGTCAAATATCAGGTACCAGTAAGTAGCTTGTTTCATTTCTTGGCTCTATATTCTATTCCACACATCTACCTTTCTATTTTTGTGCCATTACCATGCTGTTTGATCACCATGGATTTATAGTATAACCTGAGGTCTGGTAGGGTGATTCCTCTTGCTTTGCTTTTATTCCTGAATAATGTCTTGGCTATTTGAGGTTTTTTCTGATTTCATATAAAATAAAGTATTATTATTTCAAGATCTTTTAAATATGACAGTGGAGCTTTATTGGGATTTGCATTGAAATTATGTATTGCTTTGGACAATATATAATAGACATTTTAACAATGTTGTTCTTCTCATCCATGAGCATAGTATGTTTTTCTATTTGTTAACATTTTCAGCTATTTCTTTCCTTAGAGTTTCATAGTTCTCTTTATAGAGATCTTTCACATCCTTTGTTAGGTAAACTCCTAAATATTTCATCTTCTTTGGCACTACAGTAAATAGAATGTAGTCCTCAACTGCTTTTTGGGCTTGGCTACTGTTGGTATATATAAAGGCTACAGATTTATGAGTGTTGATGTTGTAAGCTGAGACACTGATATATTCCTTGATCACTTCTAGGAGTTTTGTAGTAGAATCCCTGGTGTTTTCCAGATATACGATCATGTCATCTGCGAAAAATGAAAGTTTAATCTCTTCTTACCCTATATGGATGCCCTTGATCACATTTTCTTCCCTAATCACGATGGCTAAAACTTCCATTGCAATGTTAAAGAACAGTGGAGACAATGGGCACCCTTGCCTGGTTCGTGATCTGAGTGGAAATGATTTCAGTTTAACTCCATTCAATACAATATTGGCTGTAGGTTTGCTGTGGATGGCCTCTATCAGTTTAAAAATGTCCCGTCTATACCAATTTTCTTAAGCGTTCTGATCATAACGGGATGCTAGATGTTATCAAAAGCTTTTTCTGCATCAATTGAGAGAATCATATGGTCTTTGTTTTTTGGTTTGTTTATGTGATGAACTAGATGTATAGATTTACGTGTGGTGAACCATCTTTGAGATCCTGGGATAAAACTCACTGGGTCATGGTGTATAATTTTTTTGATGTGTTGCTGGGTTCTGTTGGTTAGGATGTTGTTGAATATTTTCTCATCAATATTCATTAGTAATATTGGTCTATAATTTTATTTTCTTGTTTGGTATTTTCCAGGTTTGGGTATCAAGTTGATATTTGCTTCATAGCATGTGTTGGGTAGTATTCTATCTTTTTGTATATTTTGGAAAAGGTTGAGTAATATAGGTACTAATTCGTCTTTAAAGATTTGGTAGAATTCTGACGTGAAGCCATCTGGTCCTGGGATTTTCTTTTTAGGGAGATTTTGTCTAGTTTTTGCTATTTCAGAACTTGATATAGGCCTCCTGAACATTTCCAGTTCCTTCTGGCTATAAGTCTTGGAAGGTTGCATTCTTTCAAGTATTGGTCTATTTCTTCAGATTGTCATATTTCTGGGAATAAAGTTTCTTGTAATATTCATTAAGGATTTTTTTTTTTTAACTTCTAAGGGGTCTGTTGTTTCATCTTTACTATTTCTGGTTGATGAGATTAGGGATTTTACTTTTTTTTTTTTTTCTTGGTTCAGCTGGCCAAAGGTATATCTATTTTATTGACCTTTTCAAAAAACCAACTTTTGGATTTATTTGTCTGTTCTATAATCCTTTTATTTTCAATTTTATTTAATTTTGCTGTAATTTTGGTTATTTCTTTTCCTCTCCTGGTTTTGAGATCGGTATGTTCTTCCTTTTCCAGTTGCTTAATATGTTCCATTAAGTTGTTAACTTTCTCTCTTTCCTTTATCTTTAGGAAGACTTGTAATGATATAAATTTCCCTCATAGGACTGCCTTTGCAGAATCCCAGAGGTTCTGATAACTCATATCTTCATTATCATTATGTTCTAAAAATTTGGTAATTTCCTTCTTGATCTCATCTTTGACCCATCTATCATTCAGCATACAGTTATGTAGCTTCTATGTTTTTGTATGAGACTGTAAATTTCTGTTTTTACTGAGTGCAAGTTTTATATCAGATGGTCTGAGAATATGCATGGAATAATTTATATTCTTTTAAATGACTGAGGTTAGACTCATTATGTGAAATGTGATCAATTTTGGAGTATGTTCCATAGACTAATGAGAAAAATGTGTATTCAGTGTTGTTAGGATGAAAAGTTCTGTAGATTTCTGTTAGGCCCAAAACTTGAATATTTAAATTTAAATCTTAATTTTTTTTGCTAAGCTTCTTTTTGCAGGATCTGTCCAACACTGCAAAGGAGTGCTGAAATCTCCAACTATAATGGTGCTGGGAAAGATTAAGTTGCTTTTGCCAGTTAGAGTGTCTTTTGTAAATTGAGATGCATTCTTGTTGGGTGCATAGATATTGGTAATTGAGATCTCATCATATTGAGTATTTCCCTTAACAAATATAAAGTGGGTATCTTCATCTTTGGTTACTTTTGTTGGTTTGAACCCTATTATATCTGAAAATAAAATTGAAATACCTGCTTTTTTCTGCTTTCCATTAGCCTGGAATATAGATGACCATCCCTTCACCTTGAGTCTATATTTGTCTTTTAAGGTAATGTGATATTCTTGTATACAACACATGTCTGGTCTGAGTTTCTGTATCCACGCAGCCAATCTGTGCCTATTTAGTGGACAATTTAAGCCATTCACATTAATTTAAATTATTGATAAATTTGGTAGAATTTGGGGCATTGAGTTGCTCAAAAGTTCAGGAGACATTTTTAATCCTTTTGCCACTGTGGAAGTTGGAATGTGATCAAATGTTTCTGAGTTGGTTTACTATAGTGGTGGAGGATTATACTGGTCTTTATGGAGGATAGGTTTGAGAATTTCCTGGAGAGCTGGTTTAGTTATAGTAAATTTCTTCAACATGTGAATGTCGTTAAAATATTTAATTTCTCCATCATAGATAAAACTCAGTTTAGCCAGATATTGGATCCTGGGTTGAAAGTTATTTTGTTCTAGGAGATTAAAATTTGATGACCATCCTCTTCTAGCCTGAAAGGTTTCAACCAAGAGATCTACAGTCATTCTAAAACTCTTTCTGTTGTAGGTTATAGTTTTCTTACGTCTGACTGCTTTCAGAATTTTCTCCTTCGTATTAACTTCAGTAAAGTTAATTATGATGTGCCTGTGGGATTTCTTGTTTGGGTTGAGTATTGCTGGGGTTCTGAATCAATCTCCTATCTGAATTTCAGAATCTCTTGGCATGTCTGGAAAGTTTTCTTTCATAATTTCATGAAGAAGAGCCTCTGTATTTTGTGAAGCAAATGTTTTGCCTTCAGGGCATTTATAAGGCAAATATTAGTTTTCTTCAAGTTATCATAGAGCTCTCTGAGAGTAAGATCCATTTTTAATCGCCATTTCTTTTGGTCTTTGCATTCCTTGGTTTCTTCAAAAGCTTTGTCTTCAATCTCAGAGATCCTTTTATCTGTGTGTTGCACTGTTACAGAGGTATTCCACAATATGTTTCAGATCCTTGAGGACTGCAACCTCTTGCCTCAGTTTTTCAAACTCTTTGGTCATGTTATCTTTGAAATCATTGAATTCTTGAGACATATTTTGAATGATTCCTTGAGATATAGATATTTTTTGCAGAATTTCTTGAAATTCTAATTGCATCTTTTCTTTCATTCTGTAAATCTCATTTGCTATCCAAATTATGAACTCAATATCTGATATTTCATCCATTTGCTTGTGGATGGGATCTTCAAATGTTTCTGTGCCATATTTCTTTGGGGGACTTAATCTTCTCTGGTTGTTCTGGTTACCAGAGATTTTCCGCTGATTCCACCTCATGGTGATTTTGCACCATTTGAAAACTATCCAAAAACCTTTCAGTCTGTGGGGGCCATTGTTGAAGACCAAAGCAGCAGGTGCTGGAGTTGGATGCGCTGGTCAAATAGTCTTCAGGGCACCCAGCTTGGGTTCCCAGTGGGCTGTGACCAAGTGGTGGCAGCCTGGTAGCCTAAGGATATGCACTCATCAGACAGTCCTTAGTGTGTCTGGTGCAGGTCAAATGGTCCTTGGAGGGCTGTTCAGGTATCCCAGGTATGATGGTCAAGTAGCACCAGCTGCAGGGGTATGCACAGGTCAAACAGTCCTCAGGGCACCCCACTTGGGTGTCTGGGGGGTGACAGCAGCTGCAGAGGACTTGTGGGTCAAACAGTGCTGGGAGCACCCCCTCAGGTTCCCTGGGGCAGCTGCCAATCATCAGCAGCCTCACAGGTCAAGCAGTTCTGGGTGAGCCCTTCTGAGTTACTCAGGGGTGGTGACCAAGTGGGGCAAACAGTCTTAGGGGTGTCCCACTTGGAAATCTGGGGGCTGTGGCCAAGCCACAGCATCTGAGTGGGCAAATAGTCCTCGCCACTCAGGTGACTGGGAGTAGCTACAAGGTGGCAGGTGTGCAGAGAGTGCAAAACTCAAGAGTCCTGGGGCACCCCACTTTGGTGTCTGGGAGACAGTGGCCAAGCAACAGTAGCTTCAGTGGACACACAGGCTGAATAGTCCTTGGAGTGCCCAGCTCAGGTGCCCAGGGGGCTGCAGCCAAGCTATGGCAGCCTAGGGGGAGCAGCAGCTACTGCAGGGGGATGCGCTGGTCAAACAGTCCTCAAGTCATCCCACTTGGTGCCTGGAGAACAGTGGCACAGCAGCAGCAGCTGCAGGCCATGCGGTGGAATAGTGCTGGGAGCAACCCTCTCAGGTTCCCTGGGGCGACTTTGAGTCAGTGGCAGCTGTGCAGGACAGACAGTCCTGGGCATGCCCTGTGCAGGAGCCCAGGGTGGTGACCAAGCCTATCAAACAGTCTTAGCGGTGCCCTTCTCAGGTGTCTGGGGGCAGAGCCCCAGCGGTGGCAGCTACAGGGGTCAAACAGTCTTCCACCACTTGGGTGCCTGGGGGCAGCCGCATTTGGTAGCTGTGTTGCGGTTGCACAGGTCAAACAGTCCTGGGGCACCCCGCTCTTGTGCCCAGCAGTGGAAGCCTAGGGGGCATGCAGGTCAAATAGTCCTCTGCTTGCCTGACTCAGGTGACTGGGATTGGCTTCTGAACAATAGTGGCTATGCAGAGGATGCATGGGTCAAACAGTCCTATGTGTGCCTTGCTTGGGTGCCAGTAGCAGCAGCTAAGCATGCGGCCCCCTTCAAATCAGACAGACTTCTGCCACTTGGGTGTGCAGAGGAGCCATAAAGCAGCAGCTGTGTGGGGGAAACGTGGGTCAAACAGTTTTGGAGCACCCCGCTCAGGTTCCCAGAGGGTTGCAGCCAAGTGTGGCAGCCTAGGGGGGCTCATGATTGGAACAGTCCTCCACGTGCCTGCTCGAGTGACTGGGGTTGGCCACCAAGCAGTTGTGGCTATGCAGGGGACACACGGGTAAAACCATCCTGGGCATGCCTCACTAAGGTGCCTGGAGTGGCTGCCAAGTGGCAGCAGCTGTGGCTCAAACAGTCCTTGGTGTGCCCCAATCGAGTGCCCAGGGTGGCAGCTAAGTAGCAGTAGCCATCCAGGTAGAATAGTCCACTCAGGTGCCAATGAGCGACCAGGAAGTGGTAGCTGTGCAGGGGTGAGGGTGGGGGTGGGAGTGAGTGGGTCAAATATTCCTGGGGTGCCCTGCTCTGGTGCTCAGGGGGTTGCAGCCAAATGGTGGTAGCCTAGGAGGACATGTGGGCTGAATAATCCTCAGCGCTCCCCACTGGGATGCCCAGGGGTGGTGGCCGAGTGTCAGCTGGGGGAACATGCAACTCCAGCAGTTCTCCAGCTGCAGGGCCAGGACAGGGTGCTTGGGCTAGTGGGTGAGAGGATGCTATCCTTGGGCCTCCTCTCATTGTCTCTGCAGGCAAGGGTGGACTAGGAACTCAAAAGGGTCCTACAGTGTTAGTTCAATTTTTTTGCCTAGCTAGAATGTGTTTAGAGTCTCAACAGGGTCCCTCTAGAGGAGTAGACCCCTCTTTCTGTAGCTCTCACAGGAGCAGATAAAGAGAAAAAACACAACTTTCTTGGGGGTGGGGTCAGATACCCTTCCTTCAGGATGTATTATGTACCTGTAGGTTGCTTTCTAGGAGACGCAACTTGCCTCAGCAGAGATGTCCTACAGATGTCTTTCTTCTCTCTCAGCTGGGCTTCTAGTCTTCAACTTTGTTGGTTTTTTTCTGGACTTTATCCTTCCCTCTGGATGGGAGCTTCTGTTGGAAGTTGGTACCTGTCGGCCATCTTGCTCCTCTCCCAGATAATTTACATCTTTTATGTTTACCTGGATTAATCTGGAACTTGTTCTTCTTAGTTAAGAATCTCAAGAGTGGAAAAAGAAGTATCAAATGTACTTAATATTACTATGAAATAAATATATAATATAGTCCAAAAAGTAAAAGGGAAGAGGAGAGAGAGAAGACAGGAGGATAGATATGGGGGAAGGGAGGGTATTTGAGTTGACCTCACCTAATGTGCATGATGCAATGGTACATTCCAAAACTATTAAGAAATGAGTATAATTGTGCTGGATGTTACTTAGTTCAATGTAAACATTTCATATTGTATGTTGAAGTGATACTGTAATCCCTATGAATACATCAATGTACAACATTAAGATTTAATAAAAATAATCAATTAAAAAAGTAAAAAAAAAAACAGAAAGAAGAAAAGTGATCTCCCATTTTTGCCTTATTGATTACATTCATGACTGAGATTTGAGTCACTGGCTGACACAAAGTTGACATTTTGTACAGCAGTGAGACTCAAGCTGCATTCCAGATGGTAAAACTCCATAGAGACACTTAAGTAGGATGCTCTTTGTTCTATATTTTTTTTGGGGTGGGGGGGAAACAGGGTTTTACTTTGTCATGCTTTGTGGAGTGCTGTGCAATCACAGCTCAGAGAAACCTCCATCTCCTGGGCTCAGGTGATTGTTTTCCCTCAGAATCCCCAGTAACTTGAAGTACAGGCATGGGTCTCAATTCCCAGCTATTTTTTAGTTGCAGATTTCCTGGGACCATTTTCAAACTCACCAGCCACATGCTGAACCACCACTTCAGACATCGAAGATGGAATATTTTTCAAACTATGTTTTCTGGCCAGAGCTAGCATCTGTCTATTATTATCACTTTTGATCATGGATGTAGTGTTGAAAATTTTCCTGTAGATTAGATGTCAACTCAAGTAATTATTGTCTCCTAAGGAAATTTTTTTTTCATATAACCCCTATTAGTCAAGACTTCTGATTTTACACAACACTGACCCTTTGGTATCTTAGATTCTTGTAGTCACTCTAAACTGTCCACACTCTGAATTCTTGATTCATGTCACTTTTTTCATACACAATAAAATATTCAAATTATACACTCCACCCCTTCTGTTGCACTTTTCAATCTGGGTCAATAGTCCACTGGCCAAATCAGTCCAAGACAAAAGACCAAATATCTCTGAATGATCCCTACCCATCAGATCAAATGGAAGTCTCCTAAGGAACCAACTGCAAATGAACTTGTCCTAATAATGTTTCTCCCCTCACCCTGGGGACCACAATATATTCTTTATGTAGTCCTGAATTGTATCTGCCTACTGATCCTGGAATGTTATGGAATACAGAATTCTGGTCAAAGATACCTACTGAAATTTTCTACTCACTTCAGGAGATGTCCTGAAAGTGTTTGATCCAGATTTTTTTTTTTTTTGATAGAGAGAGAATTTCATTTTATCACCCTTGGTAGACTGCCTTGGCATCACACAGCTCACAGCAGCATATAACTCCTAAGCTTAGGCAAGTCTCCTGCCTCAGCATCTCAAGTAGCTGGGAATACAGACACCTACCACAATGCCGAACTATTTTTTGTTGAAGTTTGGCTGGGGCCGGGTTTGAACCCAGCACCTTTAGAATAGGTGACTGGCGGCTCGGCACCTATAGCTCAACCGGCTAAGGCACCAGCCACGTACACCTAAGGTGACGGGTTCGAATCCCCAGCCCGGACCCGCCAAACAACAATGACGGCAGCAACCAAAAAATAGCCGGGCGTTGTGGCGGGCGCCTGTGGTCCCAGCTATTTGGGAGGCGGAGGCAGGAGACTCGCTTGAGCCCAGGAGTTGGAGGTTGCTGTGAGCTGTAATGCCATGGCACTCTACCCAGGGGGAGAGCTTGAGGCTCTGTCTCAAAAAAAAAAAAAAAAGAATAGGTGACTGGCACACTACCCACTGAGTCATAGGTGCTTCCCTGATCCAGAACATTTCTTAGCTCTCAATATCCAGACAGAGAAGTGATCTCCCATGTGTGCCTTATTGACTACATTAATGGTGAAAATTCCAGTCACTAGGCTGACACCACACTTGAGATTTTGTGCAATAGTGCGACTTAAGGTGTATTCTATATGGTAAAACTGCATAGAGACACTTAACTAGTATGCTTTTTGTTATTTTCTTTTTTGAGACAGAGTTTCATTTTTTCAGTGAAAAACGTGACATCACATTTTTGTGACATCACATCTCACAGAAAAATTCATGTCCTGGGCTCAGACAGTTATTTTGCCTCAGTCTCCCCAGTAGCTTGAACTACAGGCTTTTGTCTTAGTGCCCAGCTATTTCTTGTTTCAGATTGGATGGGACCATTTTGAGCTCACCACCCTCATGGTAATCCACCCCTTCAGACATCATTGATGGATATTTTTCAAACTAGATTTTGTAACCAGGGTGGTTCTTCATGCCTCTCATCTTGGAAATATTGGAGGTGCACTCACTTAGATTGTCTGAGCTTCTCAATTATAAAGCAGCCTAGTAACTAATGAGATACTCATCTGTGAAACATAAAAAATGGCTGGATATTAAGCAGGCTCCTGGAATGCCAGCTGAGAGAATATGTTCACTTGATGAACACTTGAAATATGCTGTGAGCTATCATACCAGGGTACACTACCCAAGGCAAATAAGACTTTGTCTCAGTAAATAAATCAAGAAAATCATTTGTATTGGAGTTACTCCTTATTTTTACATTTTTTTTGTCATAGAGACAAAGACTTACTTTATCACACTCTGTAAAATTCTGTGGCATCTACAGATTACAGTAACCTCCAACTCCTGGGTTTAGGGGATTTTTTTTCTCTCAGCCTCCTGGGTAGCTGGGACTACAGGTTTCTGCAACAATGTCTATTATTTTTACTTTTGACTAAGGAACTAGGGATGAAATATTTCACCTAGATTAGACGTCAACTGGGATGAATCAATGCGCTCTACTTAAAAAATGAGCTTATCAGGGACTTTGAAGATTGTTCAATCCTCAGGCCTCTGTGACAGATAGAGATTATGTCAGGACTGCTTTCTATATCTTTGGTGGGAGATCACTGCAGCTTCCCATGTTTTTTTTTTTTTTTTATCCTTAATTTTTCATAAGTTATTGTGTATTATATGTGTAATCCAAACTAATGCTTCAGTGTGCATTGTGGCCAATAAGCCAAAAGTTTAGATACATGTAGCACCAAATTCAGGATTGATGCAAATTTTAAGATAGGCTGATATTTTCTATGATCATCATAAATAACTTCAGGGATTCAGTACACTACTGGGCACAGTGCATCACCATATTTTGAGAGGTGGAACCCTACCATCAGTGAAACCCTACCCTTCTTCAGTGAAACCCTACCATCCAAAACAAGCCTATTCTAGAGAAAGTAGTATAACATCATGAAAAGTAGAACTGGGAATCATGTGACAAACCATTTAGGTCTGTCAAATCATTGTCAGATCATTGTTTAGCTTTCATGTTCTGTAGCATCCCAGGAAACACTAGGTATAAACCACACTCTTCCATTTGATTACAGATCTGTGACTTGAAAAAGAAAGAATGGGTTGTCAGATTTCCGGCCATGGTTGCAAATCAGAATTTAGGAAGCAGAAATTGAATGTTCAGAAAAGAACCCCACTTTTGTTGTTTTTGTTGTTCACTTTTTTTTTTTTAGCTATTTATTCATCTACATATTTTATTCCTTTATTTTCCTAACATTTTTTCACAGAATTTAAAAACTTAAATTTAATGACAGTAGCAATACATAACATAAGGACTGAGAACAAAAACCTCATAAAAAATTAATGAATACAAATATATTCAGAAAATTAATCAGACCATTTCTGCAACAAAGAATTAAGCAATAACAATAGTAATAATGCAATGAATATAACATTCATTTTGTCAGGTAGAATATGTTTATTACTGTTTATTTTTATTAATATGTCAGATAGTATGTTTATTATAGAATACTTTAATCAGTTAGCTTCTTATTTTGTTTTTTTAATCTCAAAAATTAGACAACTAATATTGATAAATAAAGTAAAAGATAATTTCAATAAAACAGTTAATGCCAAATCTTATAGACAATAGAAACTGAAATACTTGAAAATCATTCTACTATCAATCCTTTCATATCAGGATACACCTGATATGAAAATTGGAGAAAATACATTATTATAAAGGGGGAAATTACAAACATATTAAACTTATAAATGAGGATGCATTATGATAAACAACATATTACCATGTTGAATTAAATATTAAGGTAACCAATGTACTTTTGTTAAAATTCAATACAATTTATATGAAAACTATTTACTATGTTCTTTCTTTTTTTTCCTTGCCCAGACCTCCTCCTTCCTTCTCTGTCTGTTCTCCCCTTCCCCCATCATGTCATTAATTGTCATTAATTGTCTTCATATCAAAATTGAAT
>CAUYTI010067847.1:0-56184 GCA_963575145.1 Galago senegalensis
GCTGCTGAAAAGGTTAATGTAACTCCATTTGGGAATGAAGAGGTTATTGTAACTTCATTTGGAAATGAAAAGGCTAATGTAAACTCCCTACTCCCCTCCTGGGCAAGGTTGCCCAGGTGGAATCGGTATCAGAAGGATACTGGCTCCCTCTGTAGCTTCTAGGGAAGGACAATTAGCTCAGAAGGAGCCAAACTGTCTGGAACAAACAAGTAGTGCCCCCCCTCCGGCCCCTAGGGTCCCTAACCATAAACAGCTCAGCCAATAGCCCTCACTCACCCCACCCCCGTCAGTGGTGTCCCGCTTTACCAATGTTAAAATCTGGTCACCTTACTCATGGAGAAAGGCAGTGAATCAGATGCAAACACTTTCAGACTTAGTTGTTGGAAATTCAGGCAAAGTCCCAAATGCTCTTGGAATTCTGCCCATGATTATTTTCCTTCACTTTTTCTTTTTCTTTCTTCATGCAGTTTCCTGTTCTTCCTTTAATTTTCCTCTTGAATTTCTCCAGTTTTAGTGTGGCCAGGCCACTGTGGTCTCCATCAGGAGGGAAGATGCTGGGTTAGATGTACTCTTAAAGCAGAAAAGAGCAAGTTCATTCAAACTGTCAACTTCATTTCAGTCCGCCTGGCAGGCCCAGATCTCTTGGTGTTAGTAAAGTTGAGTGTGGTACCATTAGCCACAGGTAGCCTGGGAAGCTATGGCAGAGGATGACAGAGGAGAGAAAATTGTGCAGCTTTCTCAATTTGTATGTCAGCTTTCATCTTCACCACTGAGTTAGGTCATCAATACTGTAATTGAAGAAAATAAATCACTATAATCTTTCCTCCTGCTGCAAGAACTGTGAAATAAGTTAATATACTTTTGTTGGAGTTTAAAAGTCCTACTAAATGGGTGGCACCTGTGGCTCAAAAGGGTAGGATGCTGGCCCCATATACCAGAGGTGGCAGGGTCAAACCCACCCCCAGCCAAAGAAAAAAAAGAGTCCTACTAAATGGCCATACCCTTTAGTCTGGAATAGTGCTCTGGAGACAATTAGGGCCCAGAGGCCTTAAATGAACCAAAAATTAAAGAAATGCACACAATGCTACCAAACATCACTTCTATGTCCAAAAGGAAAGAGATGGCTTCAGGGACTTAAAAACAAACAATGACTGGTCCTTAATGCTCACCTAGAGTCAGTGATCTGTGTAAAGACCCCTGTGGTGTCCCTCTGCCCATTTCTTCTTGCTCAGCCTCCACATTAGGAGAATGAAGAAAACAGAACAAGAGGAGGGGAAGGGCTGGCATATACACCAAGGCAAAGGGGTTCCAACCTGGCCCCGGCCAGCTAAACAACAATGACAACTGCAACACAAGATAGCTGGGCATTGTGGTGGGCATCTGTGGTCCCAGATACTTGGGAGGCTGAAGCAAGAGAATCCCTTAAGTTCAAGAGTTTGAGGTTGCTGTGAGCAATAGCACTCTACCAAGGGCGACGTAGTGAGACTATCTCAAAAAAAGAAGAAGGGGGAAGGGAACAGGTCTGTGCTGAGACGGCCTCTTTGCGGGAGGGGAAATGAAGAGGGTGGACATCTCTCCAGTCAATTTCCAAACCACAAGTGCCTGGCCTGCAGTCTCTCCTTTCTTGTTTCCTGGCTTTGCCTGTTCTGTGTCACTCTTGCTGCCTTCCACAAATTCTTTAATGAAAACTTTCAGGTATTTTCTCTGAGTGTAAGCAAGCAGTCATCAGACAGTCTCTCTGTGGATAAAGAAGAAACTTAGGACATCAGAAGCAACTAATGAATCTACTGAATAAGAGCTGGGAAGTGCACACTGCAATCTTTGGGAGATGGAGTTCCTGGGGCTGGTGGATGGGTTCCCAGAACCCCACAGGTTTGTCTTGTCTCAGCTTAGGGGTGGGTAGTCTATTCTGCTCAAGTGCTCAAACCTAGTTAGTGGGGAAATTCCCAAGGTTAGGAATGAAGTTAATCCCCTTCTAAGCCTTTCCAGGCCTCTAAAACGGTGCTGTCTCCTCCCCAGGCTGAAGGGGGAGCTCTGGGCTCAGTTTAGACAGTATGAACAGAAACCCAAGTCAAGTGAGATTGAGTTAATCTTCTCAACCCTTCAAAACTCAATGAGTTTGAGGAATTTTATTTTTTATTTTTATTTTTTTGTAGAGATAGGAGTCTGACTATGTTGCCTAGGCTGGTCTTGAACTCTTGGCCTCAAGTGATCCTCCTACCTCGCCTCTCAAAGTACTGATATTTGAAGTCCAGAGAATGTGATCTCCCATCACCTGAATCAGTTTCTAGCAGGCTGTGGAGTCCAACTCCCTCCCCCAGTTTTCTAGGGCTGCAGAGTTATGCCCCCCAAACACCACCTTGAAGGAGGCCCGGGGTTTCTGTTGCAGAGGTTGCAGAGACCTCTGGCCCTGGCCAGATCTGTCCTTTGTACCTCAGGTTTCTTGCTGGCACACAGGATTGGGAAATGCCCTCCTTACAATTTGTGGAGATTAAACACTCCTGTGGCCTGTGAAGTGCTTGACCATTAATGGTCATTTGCTAAGAGAGAGTTCCTTCCCATGTATTGTGGATGGGGAATGGGCAGATTATTTGACTCCTCTTCTTGATGGAAGAACTTGGGGTAGGGGGGACCACTCTGAGCTTCTTTTGACTTCCAGATTGAAGCCCCAAGGCCACCAGCCTTAGTTCTGTTAAGGTGGTAGATTTGCTAGGTTTCTTGGGCTCCTTTCTGGACACTGCCAAGGCAACCACCCGGACCATGTCATCCAGTGTACCCTTCTGAGCCTGGTCTGAGGGGGCTGTCTGAGAATCCCACCACCAGTAGGGTTTGGGTAGTGAGTGGCCTCAGTTCATTTGGTAGGCAAAGAGCAAGTGATTCTAGGTTACTGGGGATGGTGGCTTCCCTTCTGGGCTGAAGCCTTCATCTCATTCACCAAGGGGGGCCTCAGAGCTCCCCCTTCTCACTCCCTCAAGGTTTCTTGAGCCTTCCCGAAGCTCTCAGAGCTACAAGCTGCTGCAGAGGACAGTGGCCAGAGGAGGAAGTTGAGGACCTGGTGCTCAGAATCCCTTGGTGGCCTGATGCCATGAGCTGGTGCTAATTAAGAAGCCTAGATCCCCCTCCTCATCCTAAAAGGCTTGGAGCATGGCCCTGTCCTTTTAAAAATCACCAGTGTGACTTTAGACTACTACCAAAACCCAGGCCTGTCTGCAAGCTCTGTCCTGCCACACCACTGGCCTCCTCCACCTGCATACCAGAGCTCCCCAACCCAGAGGCCTCCAAACATCAATACTTTGCTAGCCTCTAGAGACCAATCCTGGAGGAGCACAGAGAGGAAAGAAGCCCCCAACCTCAGGATGAGAGAGCAATTTCTCTTTTATCACCAGAAGGCAGCTGAGCTGGAGCTGTGCTGGGGGAGCTCGCTTCATGCATGGAAGTATTTAGCAGGTTCAGTGCCATTATGGCCTAACAGGGTGTGAAAAGCAATATGAGTGTGAAATACAAAGCAGGGTCCAGGGCTCGCCTGGCGGCCGACCAGGGAGGGCCAGAATCCCTGCTGCCCCACCAGTGGCTCCAGGAGGCACAGCTACTGGCCTGAGGTGCAGAGGGAAGGGGGGGGGGAGGGGAGAAGGATGGGGGCCCAGCTGGCAGCCAGGGGAAAAACCTGAAGAAAGCCCTGCTCACTTCCTCCTCCAGGCTGCTGGAAGTTGATGTAAGACAGCTTCCTAGAACGTTCCCTCCAAATGCCTAAATGCACAAAACCGGATTCCAAGTCCAAAAATTAGGATAGAGATCATGGGGAAAGCCAGGTTGAGAACAAGATTTTAGGGAGGGGTTCATGTCTGTAATCCCAGCACTCTGGTAGGCCAAGGCAGGTGGGTTGCTTGAGCTTAGGAGTTGGAGACCAGCAGTAAGAGTGAGACCTCATCTCTACTAAAAATAGAAAAACTAGCCAGGGATGGTGGTGGGTGCCTGTAGTCACAGCTACTTGGGACCCTGAGGCAGGAAGATTGCTTGAGCCCAGAAGTTTGAGGTTGCTGTGAGCTATGATGACACCATGGCACTCTATCCAGGGTGACTGTGAGACTGTCTCAAAAAAAATTTTCTTTTTACTAATTGTATGATGTGACCTATAAATCCACTGGGGACAGGTGACAGGAGGTAGGTGGCTGCTTCTTCAGGAGGTGGAGGTGGGGGACCATGTGAAATAATTAGATCCTAGATGGATAGAAATTTCTCCACTCAAATCCAGGTGAGAGCAGACTCATGGCCACGACTTGCAGACACCACTTCCGAGGAGTCTGACAATAATCTTCCTGCCAATACACAGTGCTAGTTTGGATTTCCCCCCATTCCAGGCCTCAGAAACTCCTGGTTTGCAGGCCACTGAAGCCACAGGCCAGACTCAGAGGGAACCAGACCACAGGTGACCCTGTCTCCTGCCCTAGCGATTTCTCCTCTGGTGAGGGCAGGACCACCCTCACACAAAAGGGACTAGTGGGCCCAATATGCCCCGTGCAGCGGGGGTTACAAGTCCTAATGTCCCGCCTGCCCGCTATGGCCCTCTTCTGGCCATCGTAGCCTCATTTCAGAGGCGAAGAGTCTTATAGCCACCAAGTGACCGCTCGGTATTCTGGGCGCAGACGTGGGGGTGCCTCCCACACGGAACAGGTGCCCCGCCTGCGCGCGCTAGGCATTAGCAGGGTCACTTTGGAAACGCCCGTCCTGCGCTCCCACACTGCAGCTCACAGGGCTGGAGCTGGCGAGATGGCCTCAACCGGCTTCCCTCTGTGAAGGCCATTTCCCTAAGCTGACAGCCTTGCAGCAGCCAGGTAGCGGTGCAGCTGGCTGTGCATGTTTGCAGGTGGTACTGGGTTTGGAAACAGAGCCCATGGCACTTCCCAATCGCCAAGAAGCAATGAAGAATTGATGGCCTTGGTCACACTAGTTTTCTCACGCAAATAAGGAAATAATAATCGTCAAAGCTCTAGGACCTGCTTTGGCGAGGGGCACGGGAGAAAGAGCAGGGACATTGCACATGCAGGGAAAGGTCAGCTGCAAAACCTCCCAAGGAAGGAGAATAGGAAGCGGGGTACACCAAGGCAGCATCCATCGGGTAAATCCCTGGTGCTCCCTCAGTCTTTGACTCTCGAGTCCATCCTGACGCTCCTTGGTCTGCGAGCTCCAGAGGCACAGAGCCAAGGTCCAGACACAGCGGGTGTCAGCAGCCACTGCACCTGGGCAGAGCCGACTGGGCCCCGGGGACCCGCGCGCCTCTGGGCTCTGGGCCTGGGCTCCAATCCCACTGAGGTTCTTCCTCCTGGGTGAGCTCACTTCCTCCCGCGCTGAGCCCTTCCATCAGCCCGGGCTGGCTCTGGGGCACGCGCTGCCGGGGCGCACGAACTCGGGGTTCACGGCCCTCTCCGCGCCACCGACACCCAGCTCCCCGAGACCAGGAGACCCCCGAGCTGGGAGAGACTCTGCTGGGAGGACAGAGGAAGTGGAATATTCTGGAAGGAGAGGAAAGGGCTTCTTTCATTGCCAAGCTCAGAGCGCGCTTTGAAGGGAAGTTGAGGCCGCCCGGGTCACCCAGATGCCCCCTGACTCCGGGAGGCGCGGCGTCCCTTTCCTCCTTTCTCCCCCTCGGTCTCTCCGCCCACCTCACTTTCATTCGCTTGTGTTTTAAAAATTCATATGCCGGCACACCAAAAAAGCAATCTCGTCCTTGAAAGTCGGCAGCAGCAGAGGGAGAATTACAAACAGGATTGGATTTAATTAGCTGGTAATGCTCCTCTCATGCCCTATAATTAAACAGAGACCCTAATGACGCGTCAGGGCCTACAAGTGATTATTACAAGCATATTTTACATTTGCATTAAAACGCTGTCCCCGGGGTGCAATCCCGGATCTGGCTCCGTGTATTCGGATTTCTTCCCAGCCTGAGCGCTGAGGTTGTGGGAGCTGCCGTTTGGTTTCCTTGGT
The DNA here is from genome assembly GCA_963575145.1 of Galago senegalensis. Classification (NCBI taxonomy): domain Eukaryota; kingdom Metazoa; phylum Chordata; class Mammalia; order Primates; family Galagidae; genus Galago; species Galago senegalensis. The sequence continues at coordinate 5,983 of CAUYTI010067847.1, forward strand.
CGGTTTTAACTTTTACCCTGCTCCTTTTCTAAGGCCTAAGGAAAGACAATCGATGGGTTTTGAGGTTGCCCTGTATCCTGCCAGGGTACCCGCAGCCTCGACCCCACGGACCCCCAGGGCAACTTGTGTGTGAATTCTTACAAAACGTGGAGGCGCCTTGGCGGGTCCCTATCACACACGGCGGCCGGGTTAGGCGGCTCAGGCGGCAGGTGGAATCCGGTCCTTCTGCTGAGGGGCTGTGTTGTCCTCTAGGGTTCCAGGAGGCCCTTTCTGCCTAGGCAATCTCTCCCCTGCAAGCTTCTGCATTTGCCAGCCTCTCTCTCTCCTTCCCTCCCTCCGCGATTCCCCGTGAACCCTGGCTAGTTCCCTGACCCAGGCTACAGCATCCCTGAGTCCTGAGACAGGGTCCTCCCTCCTGGAACCGGTACCCAGCGTCCTGGCTACACCCTATCCCGCCTCTGCCACTCAGCAATCTCCAGGCTCTGAGTAAAGCACACGACGGAGTTGTAATTAGATTCACCAGCACTCTTGGTGAGAGCTGCTTTCCTTTTGGAAACACCATTCCCTCTCCCCAGGAGAGAGAAACCTATTGTCTTGGACTGGCTTAGAAGAAATAACAAGCCGAGCAATCTCTGTAGTGTGGAAACATCCAGCTCTAATACTTGCTTTGGTGTAAAGGGAGAACTTCAGGAAGGGGTGGGAACAGTCCTGCTCAAGTAACCCACCTCAGATCGTCAATACTCTGCCTTCTTCTTTCTCCCTCCCAGGTACCAACAGCTTCGTTAGACCCAAGCCTTCGCCTATGTAAGGAAGCACTTACTGGAAGGCCCATTTTCACTCTTAAAATCAACACTTTCAAGACAAAACTTTTCTTCTGTATTCCTGAATGAGTATTTATATACACATGTACATATGTGTGGGTTTATATGTTTCAGCAATGTTCTGTGCCAGGAGGAAGATAAGGAAGACTTTTTTAATTAATTATTTTGAGACAGTCTCACTCAATTGCCCTCACTTATAGCTCACAGCAGCCTCAAACTCTTGGGCTCAAGAGATCCTCCTGCCTCAGCCTTCCCGTATCTGGGACTATAGGCACCCACCACCACACCTGGCTAGTTTTTCTATTTTTAGAAGAGATGGGATCTTGCTTGGGCTCCACCTGCCTTGGCTTCCCAGAGTGCCGGGATGACAGGCGTGAGCACCTGTTCCTACCTGGGCCTGCAGAAGACATTTTAAACTTTTATGTAGGTGTCTTCTCCAATTACTTCCTATTGACCAGCGTTCCCTGCTGGAAGCAGAAAGAGATTCTCAGGGAGGAAGGCATTTGGGGTAGGTCTCCTGATCTTAGACACTGCCCAGGTCTACTCATGGTCACATGATTCGTGAGGACCTTTGTTCTCACCAGAGCAGTAGCATCAGACTGTCTGACCTTGCCAGTGCAAGCACTAATAGTGAAGCCCCATAAAACTGGCCAAGAGGCTGGCCAACATATGCACACATTCATTATAGTTATGTGAGCTTTGGCTTTCAGTGTGATGAACAACGCTGCTGGGAGCAGAGACCTGGTAGTCCTTTTTACCCAGCAGATGCCCTTTGGTCCTGCCAAGGCATTAGTCCCATACAGTGGTGATCTTTAGGCTAACCGTCTTTGGAGAGTGGCTCAACCTTAGTAACTATGGCTGAAACCCGGTGATGAGGGGGTCCCCGGGAGGAATGGGCAAAAATGTATTTAAAGGAGGAAGTGACAATCAGCAGTGGGGCCTTTGTCGTTATTACTGCAACTAGTAGTGATATGAGACAGGGTTGGGGAGGAGCCCACAGTGACGGAAGAGAAATTTGGGGGGATTAGTGGAAGATGTGGATACTTAGCAGCTCTCTGTGCGGTGCACACGTGGCCATGGCTACAGGCCATCCAGAAGCTGAAAATGCTTCCAGCACCATTTACAAGGATAAGGGAAGGAGTGGTGAGGAGGAGCGTAAACTTGAGCCAACTTAACTGCGATTCTGGCCAGGTACCAGAAGCCACAAAACGTTTCAGAGAGCAGAACTGCCCCCATTCCTGGCAAGAGATGCTAGGCATGACACTTTTCCTACAAGAGGTGGCTTCTTCTCTACTTTTATCTAACTGCTAGAGTGGAGATAGTCAGAATCAGTCACTGTCTAGATTAAACTTGGGGAGCAAGATCCCCTCCCCTCTGAAGGCCACACTGTTGTAAATGGTGGCTTTACACGCTGTGCACAGGAAGCAACTACCTTTGGCCTTATCTCCATCTCTTGCTGAATTTTAAATGACAAAAGACCTAAGGTCTAGTAAATATACACACACTGCAGAATTGATCTGCTTTGTAATGTGTATTTCCCAATCCCTCCCCACTCCATTTATAACCCTTACAAAAGATCTACAGGCTAGGAAGTAGCGAACCACTCCTATGGTAGGAGAATAATTATTCACTCTGTACAGTTTAGTCCTTTCAATTTAAATTGGAGGGGACACATGAAAATAAGAGGAGGAGCCACAGTGCCATGATTTTAGACAGGATTGAGAACCTTGCTCTGTCTACTTGCTTTGCTGACTTTTCTTCTCCCCTTATTTCTAATTCTTTGGCCCTGGTCTCTCAGAATAAAACAATCTACTGTGGAGCCTTAGGGATCCTTTGTTCTGCACATGCCCCGTCTGCTCGTTCCCAGATTTTAAATTACAGACAGGTGGCATCCCATACTTTGACCAGATTGTATTTGGATAAACCTCTTCAAAACTTCCAAGGGTCTTTCCTTTTCCTCAGGTGCCGGTCAGAAGAACATGTACACCTGGAGAAAACTGAATCCAGAAGCAGAGAGATTATAATCCCATTTGCTTTTCTGATTATTACGAAGCTCTGAGAGGATGGCTGAGACATTAGTGATAACTGGAGGGAGTTTTCACATGTACATTTTGCATATTTTTAAGCTATGAGAATATACAGGGTGGACATAAAGTTTGTGTGCAATTTAATATGTTAAACTATTTTTTTTTTTTTTGAGACAGAGCCTCAAGCTGTCCCCCGGTAGAGTGCAGTGGCATCACAGCTCACAGTAACCTCCAACTCCTGGGCTCAAGCAAGTCTCCTGCCTCTGCCTCCCAAGTAGCTGGGACCACAGGTGCCCGCCACAGGCTATTTTTTGGTTGCAGCCATCATTGTTATTTTTGGTGGGCCTGGGCTAGATTTGATCCGCCACCTTAGGTGTATGTGGCTGGTGCCTTAGCCACTTGAGCCACAGGCGCCGAGCCTGTTAAACTACTTTAAATTACACAGGGAATTTATGTTTACCCTGTACTTCCTGTGCATTAAAAATTAATCTGATTTGGACATTTATGAGAGATTCTAGATGCTAAATATACTCACACCTAATATCACATATTAGGGAGGAGAATCCAGATGTTATGTGCTGAAAATGTGGGGTTGAAAAACTTATAGTAAATATTATGTTTTGCTCAATGGGTTATGAATTGGGAATCTGACTAGAGAATAATAATTTAATAATTTTTTCCCAACAAAAGTACAAAACTTTAGATAAAAGGAAAGACCCCTGGAAATTTTAGGTGAGGTGATTTGCACACAGCTCCCCTCCTGCTCCATCTTCCCAAAGGGGGAGATTTGCTCTTTTAAAATCATTTGCTCCCTGGGGACACCAACTTAGCGCTCTCTCCCAAGAGAAAAGGCTAAACTAGAATACAGTGGAAAAGAAAGATTAACATTTTTTGACAGATGTCTGAAAATGGACAATTTTTGTTAACAACAAAGATCAGACCCTTCCCTGGAAATGGAGGGCTGTCAGAGCAGCTCCCTCCACATTTACCCTCTGAAGCTTCTCAGGATAGACAGGACAGTGTGTCCCTTTCCCAAGGCTTTAACCAGGTGTAAAAGTTCTTATTAGGCAAATTCTACTCTGGAAACTTAATGTTTTAAACCTGAATCAAAAAAATAAAAAAAGAAGAAAAGAAAAAGAAAGGAGAGTAAAATGCCGTTAGTGAAACTCAATAATGAAAGGGATCAATTAAGCAGGAAGTTCAACAATCAACCTAGTCTATGCATAAAGTCTTTAAATGGGCTGGGAGTTGTTTAAGTTGCAACTGCTGTGCTTTTCAAGAAATATGCAAATAAACAAATCCACCCTTCCAAAGGACGCTGCTCTTCAGCTCACTCTAATTGTTTATGTATTTCTGAAGCTTTTCCTGTTGCAGAGTCCTATCTAGTAAACAACTTAAGCCACTCTTAAGGCAAAGATCAAATTGCAAAATGAAAAGGACTTTTTAACAAATTGTCTCATTGAGAGGCAGTGTCTGTAGTAAACCACGTGAAGAATAATCTCTGCTCTATCAGTTTGTGTTAATAAATAGACCCTCACAGGAAACGCAAAATCAGATTGCCTATTCCCACAAAAGCAGGTGGTAAACCATAGGATCTCCAAGGGGTATTCATTTATGGTGGAAAGTGGGAACGATTCTGGAGTGACCAGAAGAGTGGGGCAATGTTTGTGAGACTCAAAAGGAGGCCACTGGGGGAAGTGGTGGAGCAGGAAGGAAATGAAAAGGAGTTGAAAGAGCCCTTGGTTTCCCCAGCTGTTTGCAGAAGTTGGAACATATGGTGCCAGGATTTTTCAAAGATGATAAGGGATAGAAAGTAAAATCCCCCCCCCCCCAAGAATGCCTTCCCCCAAATAAAGATCTATCTTCAAGGCTGGAGACTTTTTTCCTTCCACAGGAAATGAGCTGAGCTCACTTAGAACTCACTCTCAGGGCTTAGTGAAAATAACAAGATGATCCTGGAAGCAGCAAGAGGGAGTAAAGGTGTTTGTGCTAAAACAAAACTTCAAGACGGGCCTGGAGTGGGAATATCCAAACTGGTTCTTCATATTTCACATTTTATAGACAGTCTTTTCCCTAAAGGATATACTTTCATTAGGTCATAAATGCAGGAACAGATGAGAGAAGGAAAGAGCTAGGGGTGTGTGTGTGTGTGTGTGTGTGGAGGGGGGAGATGGTAGGGTATGGTCGCAGCAAGCTTTTGGGTCTGGATGTGGCAGTATGTGCCACCCACCTGTGGGGGCAGAGGCCAGGGACAGAGAGTTCAGGCCACCACTGTGAAGCTTCCTACTGCTTCTTCTTCACTCTCTTAGTTCTTAGGTTTCCAGTAGTTTCCACAAAAGCTCCTAACTGCCCCACTTTCAGGGGTTCACTCCTAACTGCTCCAAGAGGTGAAGCCAGAGGGTGGGGGGTGGAGACATGGGAGAGAGGTGATTTTTCAGATTTTGTTGAAAATTTAACTCATAGGGACTTTCCACTTGGGTTCCCCCCTCCATGGCCAGAGGTTCTTTCCCCCTCTTTAGCTTATCTCTTTTATCTTTCAATAAATGCTGTCCTTTACTTAGTAAGAAAGAAGGAAGAAAAGAAAAGAAAGAAAGGAAGGAAGGAAGGAATGGAGAAGGGGAGAGAAAGGCAAAGGGAGGGAAAGAAAGAAGAGAGAGAGAAAGAAAGAGGAAGGATGAAAGAGAAAGGATGAAAGAGGAAGGAAGGAAGGAAGGAAGGAAGGAAGGAAGGAAGGAAGGAAGGAAGGAAGGAAAATTTTAACTCAGAAAGCTATTAGTTCAGGCCTCAGCGCCTGAGCCTGGGCGGGAGAGAAATGGAAGTTATTTGGCAACTTGGAGAGGTTCACCACCTCCAACACCCAGCGGTACCCTCAGCGGTGAATGCTCTTCTTCAGAAAGGCGAAAACTTTGCAGACAGAGGCCAGTCCTGTCTCACTAGTCACTGTCGACTTCTGTCTGCACATTCCCCGAAGTGAGTTACATTACCAGCCAGCACCCATTAGAGTTTCTAGCCATTAGCCGCCTCTGTGGCAACCGCGAAAGTGTAGCACTGATTCACACTTAGAACGTGGAAGCAGTTTTAAAATTATTGTGAAACACTACCTAGATTTACTACTGTCTTTCTAGGCTAGATTAGCGAGAGACACGCATAGCCTGAAACGCAGCGGAAATGACCCCATAACGACAGAGAAGAACTGAGCAATAACTATTTTCCTCTTGCTTGATTCTGAAAGAAAGCATTGGTATCTAGGACAAGTGAGGGAGTTATGTATTAAAAGGCAAGCAGGTCGCCGTTGTTGACACCCGATCCCAGTTGTTAGTTTAAGGAAAACTACCTTTAATTGACACAGTGCCTGTTCCTATACGCCTCTCGGGCTGCCAGGGCAGGGACGCCCCAGGAGTATTTATTTCTAGGGCTGGAAACAAAACAACCAACCCAGTCTACGGCGTAAGAGAGCGCTCCAAGATGGACTGCCGGGGAAAGGCTTTTTGACCCCAATGGAAATTAGTCATATTGACAGACGCCGGGGAAGGTAAATTACCCGGCGCGCTGACGTTACGCAGAAGCGCGTTGGGTTCCAGGGGGCCAGAGGCTCCCGGTTCTGTTCTTCCACATTCCCACAAAGCTCCACTTGGCTTCTCTGGTTTGAGACCTCCACATGAAGATCTTGTAGAATCAGCGAGGGGTAGTAAGATACAAGAAAGGAAAAAGGGACATAGGAAGCCAGAGACATGGAAAGAAAGAAGTGCTGTGCGCCCTGGCTCTGGAGAAAGGGGCTATATGTGCAGGGGACGGAGAAGAGGAGGAAGCAGGGCAGGAGAGGGCCACGCGGCTCCGTGTGCCCTGGCCGCCACTTGGGAGGTCCCAGCCCCCGCGCAGGCCGGGCCAACCGTCCCCGCGGGAGGCTTTCGGCTCGGGCGGGGTCACAATTACACCTCGACTGCAGGCAAAGACTTAAAAACCAAGTAGCCCGACTGCAGCTGGAAGCAGAGCCCTGCGGTCACCAGAGGGGGCCATGCCGGTGCACAGGAACCTTTTACAAGGCATGTGGGTACAAGAAAAAAACAAGTCAAAATAAACCACTTTCATCCCCAGCGTGGGCAGTGAAAATAAAAGCTGCCTTCTAAAGAGGTGAGAGGGACTTTTGAAGTTCATTGTGTGTTCTGCTTTTCTAGAGAAGAGTTTTGCATTTTCATAGCATAACCGAGGGAGGTGGAAAATGGTGAGGAACATGGCTAGATTTCTTCCCCACGCCCAGGTCTTTAATAAGGGGTTCACCAGTTACCTCCAAATCAGACTGTGTCCCAGGGTTGCAAGCAACTGCGTACACTCTTCCAACTGATTCTACAAACCTGCCCAGGATATTTGTGTGAGCTAATTGTTGTTAATACAAAGGAAGGCCTAGTCTCACCTCTTTTCTTTCCAGTAACTGATTCTGGAAATGATAATATCCAAACTGCAGCATTGATTTGATCAGAAACTGGTCCAGACGACCACAAGAGACACAGGTCAGGGCACAAAGAGAAGACAAAATGAGCGAGGTGGCTGCAGGGTGGCCCCAGCCTGGCCCACCACCCCTGGGGTAGAAAGGCTAGAAGGTCCCCTCCAGGACAGGACCACCTCCTGGACCCTGGGCCTCATGTCTGTCTGCAGGGTTTTACTACTCTCTCTCCCCTAGAGCCTCTCCTCCGGCCCCAGCTCTGAGGGTGGAAGAAGCTGCGTTTGCATTTTCAAGAATAAAAGGAAACACTCTACCTTTAAGTTAAAACAAAATACAACCTCTCTCTAGGTTTCTCTTCTTCTGATCTCTCCTTTTGTGCCCAGGGGAACCCGCCAAGTTCCATAATTTAGAAGACCCTGGGGCAGGAATGGGTGGAGCCTAGAAATCCACCTGGAATTCCAATTGGAGCCCCCTGCACCTTCCTCTTGACCCTTACCACCCCCAGCCACTGCTGCCCACCCACCCACCCCCACGCTCTCGGAGGACTTGGCATCCCCTGGTGCAAGACTGAGGGAGGAAAGGCGCCTGTCTCCAGGGCCTCTAGATGGGCAGGGGCCCTGGGAGCATTTATTTTTGATGTTACTTTAAGAGAAGTTTAAAATGAATCCGAATGTTTCTGCCACACAAAATGTGTCCAAGAAAGTAAGGCTCAGACTAGAAATCACCAAGTGGGTAGAAATCTGTTCTCCATGAATCCAAGTCCAGTCTCCAGGCTTGGGCTGCCCCGGGCTCCCTCAGTCTTCATCGTGGACCCCGGGGATCACCTTCACCCTAATTCCCAAACCCAGCAGTTAGCCTTCAGCGCCCTGCACCCCTCCTTGGGCTCCATTCTGCGTTTCGAAGCGTCTGGCCTGGCAGGACAAAACTCCATGATAGAGGAAAGAATGGCGGGTGGCAGCAGGGCCTGGGTGGGGACTCCCACCTTTGTGTCCACACCCAAGCTCAGCTGCTCCGTGTCTTTGCATTGAAGTGTGTGGCCCCTGCTTTCTACCCCGGCCCACGCATCCCATCCACAGAGCTCTACCCACCGGATTGCCTTTGGGGTCTCTCCTTGTGCTGTCACCGTCGCTGATGCCGTCGCTTTCGCTGGGGCGCTGTGAACCCGATCAACAGGTACTTCCAAGTGCATCTGTGCTCTTAGCAGTGGGATAGCCCTACGGAGTTGAAGACGCTCAGAGAGAGAGAGCCAGAGAGAGAGGGAGAGAGGACGAAGAGAGAGAGAGAGAGACTCTGAAGTCCACCCTTGCACTGCACACCAGCATTGGGGATGGACTTTTGCAGTTTCACACGAAGAGACCCAGAGTATCTGGAGAAGGTTTTTGAAGACGTTTAGGAGGGAGGGTGAGTTTTCTGCTGAGAAACTCAATCTGCCATACAGTAGCGGCCCCATCTGGGATCTGTCACTGCTGACAGCACCGTAGGGCACAGTCTGCACTCCCCGAAATACCCTCCTTAATCAAAGGATGTCTTTGGCCTGAGCTCAGCTGACCATGCCGTGAGCTGAGCGGCCGCTGCCCCCCCCCATCCCTGCCCTAGCCCTCTGAGAGCGGCCACTGCCGCTCTCCGGGCACAGCAATTAAAAGCGGAAAAGAGACCAAGGCTGTTGTCATTGCTCTCAGAAGATAATAAACATAAAAGAGTCGTCCTGTGAGAATCCTTGAAAATAACTTTAATGAATAATTTCAGAGACAGTTATGGCTTTGGGTGATTACTGAGCCAGAATATGGAAACCAGGTTTGCAAAGCAAGGACTTGGTCTAGACGCCTGCTTGCCACATTAGCCCCAGGTGGAAGCTGCACACCCTGTCCTTCCTAGCCCAGGAATGGTTACCAAACTTAGCGTGCATTTTCAGGGTTTTTTCTTCAAGCCTCAAAGCAACACATTTCCCTTTTCCTGTGTTTCTGCCTTATCCTAGAGACAAAATATGTCAGCTAAAGGTGACGACAATAACAAGCCACTTTAAAGGTGACTGTGGTTGGTGTCAGTGGACAGTGATTTCCTTCTTTTTACAAAGGAGGAATTTACTGCCAACTCCATTTAGGATTGTCTTTCTCTCTCTCCCTCCCTTTCTCTCTCTCTCCCTCTCTTCTCTCTCTCCTTCCTTCTTCCTTCCTTCCTTCCCTTCCCTTCCCCTCTCCTTCCTTCCCTTCCCTTCCCCTCTCCTTCCTCCCTCCCTCCCTTCTTCTCCTTCCTTCCTTCCTTCCTTTCCTTCCTTCCTTCCTTCCTTCCTTCCTTCCTTCCTTCCTTCCTTTTCTTCCTTCCTTCCTTCCTTCCTTCCTTCCTTCCTTCCTTTCTTTCTTTCTTTCTTTCTTTCTTTCTTTCTTTCTTTCTTTCTTTCTTTCTTTATTTCCCTCTTCTCTAGGCTAAGTGCTTAATGAAGGTTCAACATTCCCCTAAGTGCATGGTCTCAGCTGGCGGGAGCACCATGAAACCTGCTTTTGCAGAAGAATCTGAAGGTCTCCCTCTTTAGTTTTTGGTCACCAGTGGACTGAAAGATAATTTAGTGCTACAACAAGGAATCGTATTTTCAGACACCCCATCATGGTCATATGGAAGCATCCTTTGGCTGGGTCTGTTTGTTCTTGATAGGTTGTACATTAAAAATACTATTTGAAAAAATCATTTAATAATACTATTTGAGAAAACAATTAGTTTGTTAGTGGGGGAGGAGATCGTCAAGTACCCTCTGATGCTTTACCTGTAAGGCAGGTAATCACATTTAATTCAAGTAGAAGTTCATTTATACTCTGAGCAGGAAAGTATTATAGACAAAGGTAATGTGGATTGTTGTTGTTTGTTGTCAAGTGGTTGGAGTGATTCAGGAAACCAGTTATTTGTCTGAGTGGACTCCACCATTAAGGCAGATCATGGAGAATTCGCTTACCTGCACCCTGGAGAACTGTACTTTGTACAGACATTGTTTATTCCTCTGCCCTGTAGAAGCTGGGTAGGCCAGGTCCTTCACTCATTAAGGACACAATTGCTAAAGCACTTCAGTCCCTGTAAGGGGTCCCAACCTTAAGACCAATTCCTTCATTATTCATTGGTTGGGGGGGGGCAAGCTTCCAATGTGACATTTCCTTGACTTACGAAGAAATATTTCTTTTTCATTCTATATTACATAAAGACATTTTGGGTTTGGTATGTAGGGTTGCACCAAAGAATTGAGTTGGAGTGAACTTTTGGGATTTTTCCCCCTTCACTGTATTCTCTGTTTATTTTTTGTTTACTCTTCATTTCCAAAATAGATCTTCCTGTCACTCCATTCACATCATGGGCTGCCTTCTTTTGTCCTAGTTAAATTCACGGTAGACTATGATTGAACACTCAGTTCAACCAATTGTAACCAATGAAGAAACAAAGACCATCTTTGGGTTTTCTTTGAATTCTTGGGCTACCCAATTAAATGGAGTTGCAGGGCTGATCTAAGATATGGCCAATTCTCTCCCTGTACAGACTTTAAATAATGGAGCCCTCTCCCCAGTCCTCTCGCATCAGTGATAAAGCTGCCTTTATTTGCAGCCCCCACTACTCACTTGGGTGGATGGACTGGGTGGCCTTAGGCAGTGGTTCTGGAATCCTGGGGGGATGGGGTTGAAATTTGCAGTCTGCAGTCTGCCTAGCTCCCCATCTGCTGAATCAGAATTTTTTGTGAAAGTGGGGGTGAAATAGGGCTGAATTTTTAATTTTATTTAGTTCTTGGGAAGTGGGAAATTCAGATGTTGGACTCATACCAGCACTCCTTATGTCAAGAGAGAGTTGGCCAGCCTGCAGGGCGCCAGGGTCAGAGGTCTGGGGAGTCCATCTGCCCCTCCATGAATTACACAAATACACGTAGCTTCTGTTCTGAACTCTGGGACGTAGTGGGGAACAAAGCCATCACCAGCCATCCTGCCCCTTACATGTGCCAAGGACAACTTCCTGGGGTGGGGGTGTGGAGGAAGCGGGGCTGAAGAGGGTCCAGCGCCGGGCTTTAAAAGCAGGTGCAAAGGGAGGCAGCCAGAGAGACACTGTGGGTCACCCCGCCACGCAGGAACTTGATTTTGACCTGAGGGGGACTATCTGGTGGCAGTGAGGGGCGGGTGGCGTTAACAGCTGCCTTGAGAGCGAGTCCCACAGCTCCTCTCCAACCCAGGTCCTGGACTTCCACTGTCACCACCGGCTGGGGCCGTAGCTGTTGGATAGGAGAGTGGCGTCCCGGGCATGCGGGGATAGCAAAAGAGCTGCAGCTAATCAGGCCGGGACGTGGAAGGCTTTTCCAGGCATAAATTGGAATGCAGAGCGGGGAGGGGGCAGTGGAAAAGTTAACCACCTCCTCCTCGCCGCAAACAAGGAACACAAAACAGTCTTCTGAGCTAAAAATACAGATTTATAAAGTCCCCACGCGCAGGCGGGCGGCGTGTCCCGGCTGCCGGCCTGGCCCAGGGAGGACTTGGCCGCGCGGCAGCCGGATTACACCCAGCGCGGCCGGGGTGGCTCCGAGCCGTCTGCCCTGACGTCAGCGAGGCCCGGGCCCAGCCGCGGCGAGATAGGCCAGCGCGGCCCGCGCGGGCGCGCCACTAATCACTCCCAGATGTCCCTAATAGCGGAGATAAAGACGGACAGAGCGGGCCGGGAATAAATTTGTAATCAGGGCTCTACCATCTGATCATCAAAAGCGGCCCGAATGCCGGGAGAATTTGCAGGGAATGTGTGAGGGGGGGAGGGGCGGTGGCGTGTTTTGGGGAGTGACAGGGAGTGAGCCTGGCAACAGGAGAGAACTGGGACAGGAGTCTGTAACTTCTGTGCATCTGTGAGTCAAGTACCCAGGACGCTGCACCCGGGTTAGCTAGACAGGCCACGCCGAAGGGGTTGATCAGACCTGGGCGCAGCTGCTTGCACCCCGGCCGGGGCCTAAAGCTGTGCACTTAGGACTGTCCGCCCCGGAAACGTGGGATGGGCTTCCTCTCCCAGATCGCCCCCCCCTTTTCTCAAGCAGTTAAAAAATATGTTGTCCTCCTCCCCCAGCCCACCTCCTCCTCTCTCCCTGGCACACACAGGCCCCACACCTCGGAGCTTGCAGCCTGGGCCCTGGGCTGGCTAGTGGTGGCTCCTGGGATTTTTCTCTCCAGGGGACCCACGGCCTCTCACCAGCCTGGATTTCTGCGTTCGGGACACCTTCTGCCGCCCCCTCCTCGCCCCAGAGATCTTGACAGCGGAGAGTGGACTCTTCGGAGAGAATGTCAGGCAGTGTCCAAGTCTGGAACCAGCGCTCTACCGAGCCCTGGCCACACACCTCTCTCTGTCCAGGCCATTTCTGCTTGGCACCCAGCAGACGGGTCCTCTGCCGAATCCAGGTGCTGTGGCTGGGACTCCCAGCGGGGAGAAGCCGAGCGGCCACGGGTGAGAGAAGCTCCAGCCACACAAACAGCGTGTGGTCACAGCTTCAGGAATAGGTTTCTCGCGCTTTGCAGTCCCGCAGGGCAAACGCAGGCTGGGCTTTCGTGGCATCCGTGATCACATTTACCGTCCCCTGCGGGCACACCCAGGCCCTTGCAACTGGCCCAGCTTCTCTCTGGCTGCCGCCGTGGTTTCTCGGAACTAGCCCTCAGGCCTCCTGCTGCTGCCGGTGGGTTTACCTTAGAGCACATTCCCATCTCTTGCACCCCTTCCTTCCAACTCCTCATGCAGCCAACTCTGGCCTCTCTCTTCTTCATAATCACAGCCGAAGTGGGAGACTCCTTCTGTCCTAGCCATCTAGCAGTTCTGAGGTGGCAGCGGCCAGGAGTGTCAACCAGGGGCCAGCAATCCGTGTAAGGGGAGGTGAATTATTGAGCACATTGGCACTTCCACAGAGCTAGGGAGGCTGCCCTCCCTGACACCCTGATGCAGCAACCAGGCCTCCTGGTCTCCACACATCTGAGTAGGGCAGCTAAGCCTTTGCTAGGTCCACCTTTCCTAGACACCCAAGCCCATTGGCTAAGCCACCTGAAGGCTGGAGCTTCCTACTGAGTCCCCCATACCCAGGGTGGCACATGGATTTAGAAGACAAGCAGGACCCCAAATGATCTTTCTGGACATGAAAAAATCCCTTAAGGCTGTTGTCACTGCCCCAGGGAGGAGTGAAAATCCTGGAAAATTGTAGCTGGGATTATGATCCCCACTCTACAGTGTCCCAAATTCTTTGCCAATCTCAGAATGGTTCTGCACGCGCGCGTGCGCGCGCGCGCGCACACACACACACACACACACACACACAGAGCAAGGGGCCGAGCCCTTGCCCCACTCTGCTCCAGGGTTATCAGGATCCCGGCAGTGAGGCGGTCTGGGGCCGAGCCCTGACAGCCAGATGTACCATCAATTTACCTTCCACTGCTCCAGCTTCCCATTTAGCTTTTAACGTCAAATCCTACATTTTTGTCGGCTCCGGCCTGTCTAGAACGCTTGTGATTTCCCTGCAGGAGTGATTGCTCTTAACAAAATGGCAGCAACCACATTATCCGAGCAATTAAAACAGGCCTTTTAGCTGGTCCGAAAGCAGAAACTTTTTTTTTTTTTAAGCAAAGAAGAAGGGGAGTTAAAAGAGAAAGAAGCCTAGAGGGGAGGAAAGCAGGGAAACCCAGGAAGAAATGTCTTCTCAGTGAGGCCCTCTCGTTGGCCAGACTTGGCAACTCAGGACACGGAGATTTGGAGTGGCTGAGATCCTCGGATGGGCTTCTGGGTGACTGGGGAGGTGCATAATCTGTGGTGTCTTGCAGACTGAAAAGTCCGGTTAACTGGGTTGTGTGTCCCATTAGGAGGGTGGACAAAGTGCTGGTGGGGGTATCCCATCTGCTGCCTGTCTGGCCGGTTGGGGTCTGGTGGTGGGTTGACATGGCCAGGCAGATGGGGGCATCCGGCCTGGTGCCTGCTGCAGACCACCAGTAAGAGCTCGAGGCCAGGAGGCCCGCAGCGGCTGCTGGGGTCAAACAAAGAGGGTGGATGTGGGGAGCTCGAGTTTAAAAACGCACGTGTGGTAGGAGGCTGCTTCCAGCCATGGTGCACCAGGATTTTTTTTTGGTTTCCCCCCTTGGCGGTGTTTCACAACCAGAAAAAGTGTTAAAACCAGCAAACCTGAGTTAAGGCCCAGATGGCTAGGACCCAAGGCAGCACCGGCTTCTGTGCGTGGTGAAAAGAACTTGTGTCTGGTTCCTTGGTTCCCCTTTTAAAAACCTCACCTCGTCCACCACTGTTTACTGAGACGCTTTGGTAGACGCCTTCCTTCCACCTCTAGGACCTGAAGACAGCAAAATAAAGATGCAGAAGGCAGCTGTAGGCCAGAGACCGGGGCAGGGGGGGGGGGAAGGGAGTCACGCGGTCAAACCCACAGAGATTGAGAAAACGACAGAAAATCAGGGCGCGCCTCTCCCCAGGCCCCAGTGCTGTAAACAAAGGCAAGTGTCTGTAAACTCAGCCCTGAGTCCAGCGCCCGCTGACCCGAGGGGAGAAAGTTCAGATCGCTTTGGCCGAGTTGTTCTAACCCCTCACCCTCCTGTTGTCAGCCGCCGGCTGAAGTCCGCAGAGCCACTACCTCGTGTCCCCCGGCCCTTGTGAATTTGCCCACGCCTGGCCGGACCCGCGCAATGCAGGAGGCTGGGGCTGAGTGGGCACCGCCGGGCCCACCGTGGGGATAGGGCAGGAGTGTCTGTGCTGCAACCCCGGACTGATGGTGGGTTGCAAGATGGAAATCCTCAAGGTAGGCTTCTCCAACACCAGATTTATTTAAGTGGGGTTGCATGGAACAAACCTCTTTTTAATACGTTTCACCTTTCTCCCCCACTCCCCATGTCCCAAAGTCTCCTCCCCTGCTCCAGCCTGCACACCCCGGCACTAGAGTTTCTCTGATTTCTAGAGCAGATGGATATTCAAGCTCCAACCAAACCCTCAGGCAAAAGAGGCGAGGAGGCCTCGGGTACTTTGTACTGGGCTGAGCTGGTCTGGTTCAGCAGACCAAAAGGGAGAAGTCCCCCTAAGGATGGTGGCTTGGGGCGTCGCTGGCTCGCTGGGCTGCGCCAAAGACTTCAGACACTGCACAGTCCATATTGGGTTCCCCACAACTCCTTGTAAATCTAACCCACCTCTCACCCCCCCCCCCCCTTAAATCCGTGGTCTTGTTCGCGATTTCTTACTTGAAGTAAAATTCCTTGTTACCTAATCAGGGACTCCCCCCCCCCCAAAGCCGGCTCCCCTGCCCCAACCTCCTTAGATAAGAATCCCCCTGTCTAGATTCCAAGAGGAATTTCCTCGCTTTCTCCCTCTGTTTTTGTTTCTTGGATGAAAGCCTTATATTTTGAATCAAACACCCAGACTAGTTTGCAGCGCCTGGAGTCCTGGGGCACAGCTCCTCCACAGAGATGCCCTTCTCAAACAAAACCGAAGCCCCCACCAGAAGGCAACTGGTGAACCTCAGGAAAACTCTCTGAGTTGGAGGTTCTCCTGTCCGGAACCTCTCAGCACTCTCCTCGGAACTGGGGGGCGGGGGCAGAGAAATGGCTCGGACAGTGCTCAGGCCTCTTAGCAAGACCTTCTTAAGGGACACTTATTTTAAAGAGCACCTCCTGGCCCTATGAGGACCACAGGTCACCTTGACGGGTCGCAACCACGGACTCTTTAAAATAAAGTTAGAGGCAATCACGATAATTTAGTTTACTTCTGGAAATTTTTAAATATTATGAAAACAAGTAGAACAGGTTTGTTTTCAAAACTTTTTGAGGTATTGACCATTAAAAGATTAGGGTTTTGTTAAAAAACAACAACACCACAGTGGTTTATTGAATACTTACAACGTTTACACCTTCAATATTAATTAATTCCATTTAGTTTTAGAGGACAGGAGTGCACAAAACAAGTAGCTGTTGGAAACATCTTCGAACAGGGAAGGACCACAGATGAAACGGCAGCACTGGATACCGAACCCAACAGAAATGTTAGCGGCCCTGCTTTCGGCTTTGAAATAAAACTTTATAATCCCCAGAAATATTTATACCCAAAAGCCGTGTGGTTAAGATACAGTTCACAAACGCGCTAGTCGCTAGTGTCCGCTGTCTTTATCCGGAGAGGGCTGAGGGAGTGGGAAAGGGACAACGCTGGTGTCTACACAGCCAGGAGGGACCATTCACACAGAGAAGCTACAAGTCGATGCGATCCCTTACCGCGCAGGACTGTCCTCTTCTTATTAAAATATGGAATGCTTTTCTTCAAATATCCATTTTTGGAGGGGGAAATGGGGAGCGCTGCCTCAAAGGGGGGGGGGGGTCAAAGAGAGGGGAAGGAAATTGCACATAAATAAACAGGATGGTTCCAAAAGTAAGGAGTTCGCAGAGCGCTGGAGCGAGGAGGGCTGGCCAGAGTCCTGCCCCTGCGTCTGGCGCCTCGGCGGCCCGGGCTCCCTCGCACTCTCCTCCGGCACCGCCTCCTCTTCGTCCTCACTGCTTGAGCTCCAGGGCCCAGACGTGCTGCGGCCAGCCCGTCCGCCCTTTGGTTTTCTTGTCGCTGCTGCTTACTGTGCTTTTCAAGATTTCGTTCTGGGCAAAGGGGAGGCGAGGGCGAGAAAAGTGGGAAGAGAAATTCAAAGAGGATACGTGGTACCGGTTCCAAGCCACCCTGGCGCTTCCCGGACCAGAGGAGACGCCGACCAAGGGAGGAAAGGAAAGGGAGGAGGATGGGCTCAGATCTCAGCTCTTGCACCCCAGTACCTCAGCACCCCTCCCTTGCACAAAAGCTATAAAGTCTGCGCTGCCCCAGCTACGCCAAGGCCTCCGCGTAGCCAAGCGCTCCTTCCCAGTCCACAGCTTTATAAACAACTGCCTCGTTTTCCAGTCGTTTCTGGAGGAGCTGGGGGCCTTTTCGCTGACTCCAGAAGTAGGGGCCGTGGAGGGGGGTTGGCGCTAAGTCTGGGTTCCCTGTTTTCAATAGCAATCCCAGATGCACACTCTAGGAAAAACGGGGCGAAGGTCCCCGAATCCCGGCTCAGCCTGGGGGCCTGGTCCTCTCCTTCAAGGCCTCTGAAATCTCTGGTTATGCGGGAGGTCACTCAATTATGCGACAACCAAAGGGTTGTAGGGCCCCAAGGAAGAAAAACTAGACAGAATTATTTTCTAGGCCTTCGTGGCAGTAACTCCGGTCTGAACACCACGGTCCTAGGGACACTTGGGAGGAACCCAGGAAGGACAAAGTTTGTGTTTTTGCTAATAACAGTGACCATAGTTGTATTTTTTTTTGTCTTAAAACACTCATTTTGTCTTTGCTCATTCAAACAAAACTAGAAAAATACCCATGGAGTCTACTCATCTGGGAAATCACATTTTTAACGTCAACTCCCAGAGAAATTGGAACTGCAAGTCCACGTTAAAAGCACTAAATATGTTTACCTTACATCTTCCTGGCATAGGATCGAGAACAGCCACAAAACTCTCTTAGGGCTCAGAATCAGTGGCAGCCTCCTTCTAGGGGAGGAGGGGATGCGATTTTTAGAGGAAATCATCGGAGCCCAGAGCTTCTGGGCTACTAGTTTTAGAAATACGTGAAAGCAGAGTGGGATTGGAGGCCAAGACACGACACTAAAGGACCCAGGACGCGGGATGCGGCGGCGCTTCTGAGCGTCTAGGGACAGCT
Organism: Galago senegalensis; assembly: GCA_963575145.1. NCBI lineage: Eukaryota > Metazoa > Chordata > Mammalia > Primates > Galagidae > Galago > Galago senegalensis. Next base: position 23,964 of record CAUYTI010067847.1, read on the forward strand.
ATCACTCGCAGGGAAGATCACCAGTGACCCTCTCAACGTCTCGCCTGCAATCACTCTCTCCCACCTCTCCGCTTGTTTAGGAAACCATCCCTACCTACTACAACCCGGCGCAAACAAGTTGGCGCGGGTACGCAGCCAAAGCATGCTGGTTGCTGTCTTTCTCTCAGCCCAGCTGGAAAGAGGCCCCGAGCGCTGGTGCCCTGCAGCCCGCACTCCCGCCGCCCGCCGCCCCGGATACTGACCAGCTCCTTCTTCCTCTTCTCCTCCTTCACGTCAGTCTTCTTAATCTCAGCTTTGAAGGCCTCCGCCTCGCCGTTCTGGTCGTCCTTGGCCAGCAGGTCCATGAGGTAGGCGATGTAGCTGGTGGCCAGGCGCAGGGTCTTGATCTTGGAGAGCTTAGTGTCGGCGGGCACGTTGGGGATACACTCGCGCAGCTCCGCGAAGGCGCTGTTGATGCTCTGAGTCCTGCGCCGCTCCTTGCGGTTGGCGGTGCCCCGGCGCTTCACCGGCCGCGGACCCCCCAGGCCCGGGGGCCCGGCGCCTGGCGGCACCCCCCCATAATGGGAGGGGTCCAGGCCCGCTGCGCCACTGGCGTACTCCGGGCTGTAGGACAGGGCCATGCTGTAGTCGGGGGGCGACATCTCGGGGTGGCCGATGAGCCAGCCGTGGAAGTAAGGGTTCTCCTCGTGGCCACAGCGACTGGCTGCGGCGGCGGCGGCAGCTGCGGCGGCGGCGGCGAAGGGATAGCCCTCATGGTGCACCACCGGGTGGTGGGGGAAGCCCCCAACTAGACTCATCTCGCCCTCCGCACCCCTCCACGCGCCCCAGCGCGCTCGCAGCCCCGCCGCGCCCTCGGCTGGGGCCCCCGCACCAGCGCCCGGCGGCCTCCCCCAGCGCCCGCCCCCCAGCCCCCGGGCGCTCGGGCGGGCCCGGCAGCCGCACAGGGGGCCGCTGCAGCCCGGGCCCCCCGCCTGGCCGGCAGGGCCGGGCTCAGCAGCGCCCCGGCCACCGGCTCCCCATGGGGCGCGGCGAGCTGGTCCCGGCACCGTGCGCCCCTGCCCGCCGCCGCCGCCCTCGCCTGCTCCCGCCTAGCTCCACTGCCGGCGCTCCGGCTCCTGCTTGCCCGGTTGCTGCGGCGCGGAAGCGGGATCCTTTCGTGCTCATGCAAAAGCGCCCGGGCTCCCGCGGGGCCGCGTCGCGGGCTCCTGGGCCTTCACGCCCGGCCGCAGTGCTGGCGCCGACCCGCAATCCGGGGGCGAGTCTGAGCCGCGGCTGGAGGAGCCGGCCAGGCTCTGCTGGGAGGTGGCGGAGTCGGCTGCTCTTGGCTGGGCCACCTCGCTGGTGCGACCCTCCCCTTCCCGCCTCTTCGTCCCCTCCCCCACCTGCCCAATTAGGGTTCGTGGGCGCTTATTGTTTTAATGAAATGTTGCTTGTTGCTTTTTGGGTCCTTGAATGTGACTTTAGCTGCGAGTAACGTGTCCTCGCTCCCCTCGCCGGCTCTCTCGGAGGTTTTTCAGAGAGGTCTCAGCGCATCCATTTTCTCAGATCCTCTCCTTCGAGGCAAGGATCTGGGGCTCTGAGTGCGCCTTGGCGCTCAGAGGCGGTGGCTGGGGCTCTCGGAGGGGTCTGTGGCCGAGGACGCTCCCGGGTGTAGGCGGCGGTTCTCCTGGGCTGGATGACGTGTTGGGAGCCAGCGGATTTTCCCAGCAAGGTCTCCATGTACAGCTAACATCTTTAGGGCCGCTCGGGTTAATATATGTCGTCAGAGGCTCCCCACGCCAATCCCCGGGCGGCGGGGGCGGCGCCTCGCGCTCTCCGCAATAAAACTTTTTGATGTCCCGGTTGCTAATTGGCGAGGTCCCCTCCCAGGATTGGCTGCCTGTTCCTAACCAAAAGATAATTAAAACTGGGGAAGGCGGGGGGCGAGGGGGGGGAAGCAGGGTTAAAAAAACTTTTTATCAGCCAGAGGTTAATGCAAGTGTTTAACAGATGTTTCACTATTAAAATATTCCCCCCCAAGGCTCAATTATTGAAGAGTCTTCAACCAGGTACAGTATCACTCTGCTTTCTTTTCTGGTTTTAAAAAAATAACGCAGATAATGCTTTTCGGAGTGTTTTGTAGGTAGCTGAGGCAAGAAAATAGGCGTTCTCGTGCACTTTGGGGCCGGAGGGTGGCGGGGGGCAGGGCCGGGACAGGGCGCGGCTGTGACCTGTCTGCGGGCTTTCTAACGCGCCATCTCGGTGGCGATTTCCTTACTCTCTGCGTTACTCTAATCTACGCCATTTGCGGGGTGGTGTTCAGGTTATTGCGGCAACGTTTGGGGATCTTTGTTGAGCTGCCCTCTCTCCCCAGGGCGAACAGTCTCCCCGGGTCCCGGGATTGTAAATGCTCTTATTTCCACATCCTCAGGGACGCCGGCCCCAACGAAGACCTCGGGCGATTTCCAAGTGGAGGCATCTGATTGCCCGGATCCGTGGTGTGGCCGGCATCGGTGCGCCCCTGATTTCTCTGGCCTGTTTGGTAAGTAACTGAATATTTTTTACAGCGTGTTCAGAGCTTATTTTGCCGTTTTTATGAACAAACATATAAATATATCTCCGCATTCCTGCATCCCCCATAAAAGCGGGCATCTGTGGAGGGCAGGTTTAGTTATCGGAGGGGAACCATTAAACTCGGGTTTAAGAGGCAGGCCGGGAGGACGGCTCGTGGATGTTTAGACTGCTGGCCTCCGTGATCTTGAACGCATTATACTGGAAAATGGATCTGCGCTCGTGAGTCACCCGGCCGCGGGGCACCAGGGTTCTGAGAGAGCTGCAGGCGGCGCGGGGCTGGGGGTCAAGGGCAGGAGCTGAGACAGCCTGCAGTGGAGAGCGAGGGAGGCTGACGCGTCTATGCAGCTCCCGCCGGGCGCAGCTCAGTGTAGGAAAGAGTGTACACACGGCCTACGGGCTGTAAAGGACCGGGAGGGAGTTGGGGACTGAGTGTGCACAAGCTAGTCCTACCCTATGGTCGCCTCTGGGCCTGGATAGAGTGGCCCAAAAGAAACCAACGACTCCACCTTGGGCGTCGGTCTTTGGAGGCCAGGCCCCAGGCTGCAAAAGAGGCCTCCGTCAATGACTCCGCGCAGGGACAGTCCTTGCCAAGTCCTTGCCTTGCCAGATTGATCACCGAGAACCTGTTCTCCGTGGGCAAGGAGGGCGCCACCCCGGGACTGCCGGTGACTCAGCGCCGGCCCTGTCAGCCACTAAACAGGGTCCCTGCGCAGCTGACTGAGGAATATTTTTTTAGTTTGGCCGCAGCTGGGCAGTAGGACAGAGGGAGGCAAAAGCCCAGGCTGGGAGTAGCTGCAAGGCCCTGTCCTCTCAGTCAGGGGTTAATATATTCCCTGGATGGCCAGGCAGAGAGTCCAGAGGCAGTGAACCCAGGGTGGGGCATTGCTGGAACCAGCTTTGTGGGTGAGCACCCAGAGCTTGCATTTGGATTCCCACAGCTCCAAATCCCCAGCGGGGGTGGGTGAGTGTCTGCAGTTCTGAGGACTAGGAGAGTTGTTTTTATTTTTTTAAGGCCTGGTTCTTGAAGGACAGAATGCAGGTAGTGGTTGGGTTTGTGTTTACTCAGACAGAGATGAACCCTGAATGCTAAATACTGATAGTTCAATCCTCTTGAAATTTGACACATTTTTAAAAAGCCTGTTTATGAAAAGACATTTAGGGCTGAGGGGCAGGCAGGCCAAGTTAGATGGTTAAACTTGGGGGCTAGGAAAGATAAAATTTCAGGAAAAGAAGTTGGTTGCTTGCTTTCAGATCCAGAGGGAGTTTTGGGGGTATTTAGAAGGAGTTTGGGGGGATGAAAAAAGAAAGAGCCGGCTGTGGGGCTGTCCAGTGGGATGCTCTGTCCCCTCCAGGCAGTCTTCAGTTTCTCGAGACTTCAGAATTTGCCACTGTTAGCTTTTCTCAGACTCTTTGAATCAAAACAGAAAATGAGTAAATAGCTTCATGGCCCCAGACAGCATCCCAAGTAAGGAAAGAAATGGGTAATTTGGGACAGAAAAAAAAAATTGTAAGAGATGCCAATCTAAATACCAGCCCTCACTGTCAGCACCCTTATCAGGCAATTACTATCTTCTGGGTGGGGGTGGGGGTAAGGCTTCAAGTAGCTCCGATCCTCAAACCCAGAGACCACAGCCTATGGGAGATGGCCTGAAGGCAGCTTGAAGAGGAAACAAATGGGTGGACTTTAGTGATATCCCCAAGTGTAGTGGCTGGCTCAGAGAACTGACTTTGACTGGCTGGGCTCTGCCCTGAATAAACAATCAGATGCATCTTTGTTTTCCTTTTAGCATCCCTGGACACGTTTTGCTCCAGGCTTCCCAGGATGCTAGGTTAGCTGACCTGCTGCTCCTTTGGAAAGCTGTGAGGCCAAGATGCCCCAAATTTAGGTGGCCTCTGCATCTTAGGGGTGGAGGGTGATAAGGGGAAATGAGAGAAGGAAACATAGAGGTGCATCCCCACCTACATGTTAGTCTGAGGACCCCAGGCCTGATCTGATGCACAAGTTTGGAGTGGCCCAGGGAAGCGCCATGATGCTCCCTGGGGGCCGTAGGAATAATCCCAGAGAGAGGTTCTTTCTGCTTCTCCTATAAAGCCTGAGCTGAAATCAGCCTTACTCAAGTTGGAGACTGTGTCCCAGGGAAGCAACCCAGGTTTAGGAGAATGTGGTTCTGTGTCAGAGATCTGCAAAATAGACAGAACCAGATCCAAACATTCATCCTGCGCCCAGGTCTCTTCCCTTCTTCCTCCTTTCCCTTGAGAAGATTCAAAGGGAGAGGCCACGCACTTCCTCCCAAACATTTTGGTCTTCTGAGATATCACTGTTACAATCAATCTGATTTAAACCATAATTTAAAAAACCCATTTTAGTCCCTTTTGGGGGAAAATGTGGATTTTTTAGGGGTGTTCATGATTTTGAAAGCAAGGGTAATTTATATCCTGTATTGTGCTCATGAGAACTCAAAGTAAACTGGACCCACAAAGAGCCGGGCCAGAGGGCTGTAAACACAGACTACACATTTATGGAATTTATGGCTGGATTCCCTTTATTGTCTTTCAAATCTTGTTTTGCCTTGTTTTATTAACGAACCTAGTAGAAAGGAATCTGCGCATTCCACTAAATTGCTATAATACTCTTATATGAGATAAATCTCACAAGATGCTAACCCCCTGAAGATGATCAAACCTGGAAGGTGACAAAAAAGAAATATTTCCTGGAAGGTGTAACTTCAGCCCCACCTGCTGCAAGGACAGTGCTTCTTGCCACAACCCTAACCCTGCCTAACCCTTCATTCCTTTCTGCACTTGGGTGGGACTGAGTCATTTTTAGTCCCTGAATATTTAGGACACCCAGAGCAAGGGATACTGTTTTAGTTGAGGAAAGAGTCTCCCTCTAAAAGTCCCTCCCTTTCTTGTTTTCCTTTTGAGAAATAGTTGTCAATAGACATGGCAAGTGACAGTGGCTCCAGAAAAGGGGTGCTTCTCCCAGGGTTGCTTAGATTCTACAAAGGAGAATGGAATTCGATTGAACTTTTACATGTTTATTTCAAAAAGGAAGAATAAGAAAAACTACTTTGGACTTTATGAGGTTTCATTTCTTCTGAGCAGTTTCTTTTGGGGTCTTGGGCTGGGGCTGGGATATTTGGGGAGTGGACCCTCGTCCCTCTTCCCCAAGCAGAGCAGATCTAAGGACATGGGAGGAGGGGGCGGCTGGTATAGCCGAATGATGGCCGGGAGGGGCTGATTGTTTATGAACCCCGTCAGCCCAGATCTGATCAGAAAACAGTTAAGTCAGTGGAGATTTAAAATCATGACTTACTTGGTGCTGTGTATTCTCTCCTGCTCTCGCTCTTCTCCCTCTTCCTCCTTCATCCTTCTGTCCTTTTCTCCCTCATAATTTGCCCTCCAACAGTGTTTAAATTTACTAGATTTTTCCCCTGTCACTCAGCCTGAGACTGGTGTAGAAGAATGAGACAGACACTGCTTTATAAGAAAAATCTCAAGATCCAATCTTATACAGTAGAATTTACATTTTCTCCAAATAATCAATAACTAGATCTTTACTGTAGCTGGGAGATAATGTTGCTGTTCTGTTTATTGATAAGGGAGAACTAGATATTTTGCTAGGTACCTAAATCTATCTGTAAAGCTAAAATACTTATTCAGACAACAAGAGAACATAAGCTAATCCTGTGGAAGGCCTCACATGAGGTGTATATACATGGGTGGTATTATTAATGTAATTATACTAATCCTAAGAGGTCCAGTAAATTGATCTTTGCTAATCTTTGTTACCTGGTAGTAACATATGGAGTTTAGAACAAAACTGATGTAAGCATCGGCAGCATTTATGTTAAATATTTATTATTCTTTACAGCAACTCATTTACACACCGGCAATATTTTCTTTCAAGCTGGGGGAAATTGATCTTTCAACATTCAAATGAGGAAGTGAATATAAGTTTGCATCATGTCTTATAGAAGTAGTAAGTAATAAGCAGTGAACTTGAATTAGCCTGCAATGCAGTCTGGAGTTCAGAATAAAATCAGAATGCAGATAGAAATTTAAAATGTTGGGATTTGTAGGAACCGTTTATGTGGCGGCAAGATTTGTTGTGACTTGAAGCCCTGGCATGGTCCTGTGTAGCTGGGACTGCAGTACTGCTCAGATTCCTGGAGAGTTCTGTAGTTTCCTTTGCAAACTCACATAGATGGATTTCTTTAGCTCTGACAGTTTCTTCCAAACCTTTTCTACATTCTTCTGAGGTCTTTGCTTATAGACAAGGGACTTGAACCAGGATGGTTAGGTTTCAGGTTAACAAAAAGAAACACTTTTATTGTCAATATTAATGGCAAACCTCGATTTTTACAAGGCTCCAGTTTAGCAGTACGAGCAGATCAAAAGCAGCTTGGCTTGATTTCTCAATATTCTCTGGAGCTTAGACAATTAACTGCAATTTTGCTTCTAATGAAACAACACAAAAAAAGTTAGTTACAGAAATGTAAAGGGAGTCTTTGGCAGAGATTTTTACCTGTAGATAACATATTAGAATCACATACATTTATCTACCGAATTGAACTTGAGTTTTGAAGGAAAACTCCTTAAGAAAATGTTACATGAGCGATGGCATGAGGCAGTTTCAGTGTGTGCATTCCCTTTTTGCCTTTCTGGTTGGGTAAGGATCCTGCAGACCGAGGTCTCTCTGGTAATTTGGGTACACCGAGTCTCCAGTTAATGATAGATAATCAGCCTTTGGGTCATTCGGTCATTCTCTTATTACAACCCCCTCCTGCTCTCTCTGATCTCCTTTCAAACTAAATTTCACACAAACAAATAAAGCAAGACAGGGACAAGTTCTTTAAAAAAAGAGGGAGAAATATTAGAAACTCCTGATACAGAACTCTAAACAAGGAAAGGCAAGCTAAAAGAGAATAGGAAAGAACATCTTATCAAAATGAACATGGTGTGTGCAAAACATTAAAAGGAAAGGCTCTGGTTTCTGTTAAAGTGACAGAAAATTAAAATAAAAATAATTGCAGGCAGAAGAGTTATAAACAGAGAAGGCAGGATGCTGGCTGGAAGTGCGCAGCACAAGGGGCTCATTTGTTGTTATGGATTACATATCTGCACCACAATTGGAGAGGTGCTATTTTGTTCCGTTTTCCAGAAAAGAATGGTTTTCTTTTTAATACTTGTGTGAGTGCCCAGCTAAGTGAACACAGGCCAAAACCTCAAGGAACAACAACAACAACAACAAAATGGGATTGCATTCTGCTTGCAAAGAAAGCATCCAACTTCAAACAAAGAAATGGGTTGGGTACAAAGAGGCATATAACTCCATTCAGAACACATTTGGGGACTTTGCTATAAATTGGTGTGGCTGATGGCTTTTTGTTTTGCTGACAGAAGGCGGGCATCATTTACCGGATGTAGAACCAAAACCACCCCCACCACCCCCACCACCCCCACCCCCCACCCCCCCCCCCACCCCCCCCGTCCCCAGGGGTCTTCGCTTTCCCAGTCTCCATTTGCCTGTGACTCCAGAAAGACAAACTTCAGACTGACCAAGGTACATGGTAGACCAGCCACACTGGGAAAAGTGTGCATGTGCCTGGTTCTAGGGGTTAGGGTCTCCTGTGAGAGCCAGAGCCTCTTTTGCCATTTTCCCATCCCTAGGACAATTCCCTTTGGCCTAAGTTCAGAGAAGCATCAAAGTCTACCTGTTGGACTCAGCATCTGTGGCTCAAGCAGCTAAGGCGCCGGCCACATACACCAGAGCTGGCGGATTTGAATCCAGCCCTGGCCTGCCTACAACAATGACAACTACAACCAAAAAAAAAAAAAAATAGCCTGGCCTTGTGGTGGGTGCCTGTAGTCCCAGCTACTTGGGAGACTGAGGCAAGAGAATCGCTTAAACCCAGGAGTTGGGGGTTGCTGTGAGCTGTGATGCAACAGCACTCTACCCAGGGCAACAGCTTGAGGCTCTGTCTCAAAAAAGAAAGAAAGAAAGAAAAGTCTACCTGTTGGTGTCCAACCCCCAAGCCTTAGGTTTTCACTCCTAACAGAATTTGGCTCAGGACATGATCAGTCCAAGTTAGAGAGGCAGCCAAGTGTTGAAAAGTGTGACTCCTGCTTTGTCCCCAACTCTGAGCCTAGCACCCCCTTGCCTTACTAGTGTCAGCAGCAGCAGCTAACAACACAGCTCTCTCTGGTGTTAGGGAATCCATACTTCTTTGTTTCTTCTAGGCGGAGCCTGAATGCCACCTCCTCCAGGAAGCCTTCCCTGCTGTGACTTCTCCTCTTCCTCTCCCACCCCCTCCACCCCCAAATTGAGTCTTCTGCCACTGAACACTTTTCTGCTGCTCCAGCTTATATGCTTTGGGGTAGGTCTCCGGCCACACGGATGCTACCTCCTGTGATTGTGGGGTTCCTGAGAGCTCAGCCAGCGCATCGCACCGAGGAAGTGCTTACACAGCCCACGAGAAAGGGAGGACTCAGAGAAATCCGGTGAATTCCACGCATCCCAACTGCAGTTGGATTATTGGGAAGTGATTACAGCTAGTGAAGGAGTTGAAAGGCGTCTGCCTGGGCGCAGACTTGTACCTCCAGGCCGCCTTTGAGACCAGCTTTGGCTGGATCTGAGCGTGGACGCCCGGCCTGGCCTCTCCGGACACCCATCCTTGAGCTCCGGAGTCAGCCCTGGATTTCCCAGAGTCTGCCTGAGCAACCCGGGACCAGCTCCTCGCGGTCCCCAGGCATTAGCGCTCCTGCTGACCAGTGGGGACGGTGACGGGGGGGACGAGGCTGGGTTGAAAATGAGACCGACGTGCCCGCAAGAACCACGCCGGATGCCGCCACGCTCAGGGAGTATCCGAGCATTTTCTCTGCCTGCCTTTTGCGTTCCTTCCCCTCCCTTCTAGCTGCCTGAAGACCCTGCACCCGACGGGGACTGGTGCCAACCAGGCTAGGGCGGCTCCAAGGGCCAGAGGCAGCGCTGCGGTGGCTGAGGTGGCGGCGTCCCGGAAACAGCTTCGGGCAGGGACCAGCGAGCGGCCGGAGCGGCCACCCCGGATTGAAGACATGGGTTGTCGAGTCCTGGTGACAGGAGCCGAGCGGTCCTCCCATCCCTTTGCACTGTCGCTTTGCTCCCAGCTCCCTCTGGGTTTCGGACACTGAGGCGGGTGTAGGGGGGGCCCTCGCTTCCAGCTGAGGGTCTCCGAGGACTTTTCGCTGGAGGCGGGCAGGAAGGGGTTAATCGCCCCCCCAGTCCCTGCGCCTGGCGAAGGCCGCCGCTTCCCTCCGGAGGTCTCATTAGGGAAACCCTCCCTCCCCGCTATTTTCCACATTTCCTCAATCAAGCGCCTTGAAATAGAGCTGCGCCAACAAAGTGGCGGGGAGCGCGCACACCTTGTCACAGCGGAGGCCGATCCAATATCTCAGCCTTGTTTGCTTTGCAATTACGGGGCTGGCGGGTGGCTGCGGTGCCACCGGGGCGAACGTGCTGCCGCATGGGGAGGGTTGGGGGGGAGGTGTCCGGAGGTGGGCGCCGGCAGCCCAGTGCGACCAGTGCGCACGGTGGTGGAACAGCGGACAGATCTTCCCGGCTCCCGCCGCGGCCACTGAGCTCCGTGCCAGAATAATGGTGAGATCACGTGTAGAAATGTAGAAACCAGTGCGTGTCCTCCCCGCTTCCTTTCGGCCTGTCCTCCTCCCCGTCCCCTTCCACGGTCCCCTTCCTTCCGTCTTCCTTGCAGGGCATCGTAGGGCCACCTGGACACCCCTTCTCTCTCCTGTTAAACTGCTTTCACCATTTGCCTTATTTTCCAGAGCTGTTTATTCTTGTTTGACTTTCTGGGCATAGGCTCTTTAAGTCTGCCTCAGGGGAGAGTACAGAGCCCCAGGCCCTTAGGATGGGTTACTGCGGGCTAGTGGCTGCCCCCAGCCCAGTTTGGATTCCTTTGGGGATATTTCTGGCGCATGATTCGGCCTCTGGGTCCCTACTCGCGTGGGCCAGACCGGGTTTGCGCGTGCGGAACAGTAGTTAACTCCAAGCAGGTCGTAAGCCTTCTGTTTCACAGACAATTAAATCTTGGCTGCCGTTGGACGAGATTGTGATATTCACTCTGCTCTATTCTGAGGAGCACTTTTAACAGTTAAAAAACAAAAGAAAACAAAACCAAACAAATACTCCATTTCAAAAAGAAAATATGGCAATAAAGCTCTTTTTATGGATTCTCTCTGTGTAAGTGGAAACAACATGATTTAAATCCTTAAATTTAAAACCTACCCTTACCCACCCCCCCCAGCTGAAATTTCACAGAAATGTCTTTAAGGCACATTCTCCATCTCTCCCCAGGGTGCGGAGACACCTGCTTATGTCACATGCAGTCTGGGTTTCTAGGTCTCAGACCTTGCTCTGCCCTGCTGGGATAACATGTAGCGAGGATTATCAAATGATAAGGCCTGGGATTCAAAGTCTACTTTTCACATAGATCAAGAAAGATGGGCGATGGTTTTACATATCAAGTTAGTTTCTATTGGACACCCATTTTCCTTTCATGTGGATTTCTGAAGGAGATGGGGTGTTGAAGCAGAGAAATATTTTTAGGACACTCTGGAGTCTATGTTAAAACGTACTTCTTCGTTAAAAACGTGTTAGGTGTGGACCTACATTTGTTTGCTGGTGGTCATAAAGTAAATTCATAGCCATGGAGGCCAGCAAGCCATCTCTCAACTTAAAAGTTCTGTGGTTTATAATCCCATGTGGATTGTGTCAGCACTATTCTGTGTCTCCCTCCTGTAATATTTTGGTTCCCAATCTTCTTTAAAGCAAACCTCAAAAATGAGGCTTCATAAATTTGTGCAGTGACAGAGCCACAGAATAACATTTTAATCCACATAAGCATTCACACTTGTGTGTATCTCTCAGACAGTTTGCTAGCCAACTAATTGCTTTAGTATTTCAAGAAATAGGAAACAGTAGCTAGAAAGGGTACCATTTCATAAGAATTCTAGTCTCATAAAAAAAACTTGGCCTGGCACATTACTCAATGCACAAATTATAATATTACTTTCATGTGTGCTAATCTGTTTAGTATTAAAACTGCTGTAGTGTCTTAAATAGCCATTAACTTGATTTACCATGCCACTCTCAAATGGGTGATCTCAGATAATTATGAAGATCCTGATGTTAATCCCACATTCAGTTAACAACTATGAAAATAACCTAAAAACATTCTTATTCTCATATAAATGCCAGCAATTGCAATTGTAGAGGGAACACAATTACTTTTTCTCTGACATTATCCTATAAGGATATGGCTACATTCATTTCTTTTAAAATCAGAGCAGTTTTCAATTACTTCTTAAAAGAGTTTTTTCTACATAGCATTTTTCAATGCTTATAAACCATAGCAACTTTATACTGACAGATACATATTTTTCTACATTATTATTCATTAGCCTCTTTGCAAACTCACTAACATAGAATAATATTAAAAAAATCAACATGTAGAGAACAAGTATTAGTTTCTACATATTTATTTAGGTAAGTTAAGGCTATTAAAATTAAAAGCATGTGCTTGGCATATAAATGCTTCTTTAGGAATTCTCTTTGAATACATAGTTATTATTTTTTAAACCAACTCAGATTTTCAAACACTGATTTTTCACTCTGAACAGGCATTGCATTGTTTTAAACAGTAGCTCTTGGAAAAATACCATCTTTAGTATTTTAGACTTTCAAACAACGATTGGAATTGGATAAATGCTTTCAGCTGGGTGCACTTTTCTAATACTCTTGTAAGGTGATAGGATTCTTTATTTGTGCTGGGTGACAAAGGGACAGTGCCTTGGACACAGTGCCTACCCTGTGCACAATATATCCCTCAAATGGAGTTTTTCTGTGAGTTTGTGGCCCATCATTTAAAAAAAAATTTGGTAAAATGTGAAATCAGAGAAAATGAGTAATTGCTTTTCTAACTGTAATTATGAAATGACAGCTTAAGGAGGTAAGAAAAACAGAGCAGGAGTAATGCAGAAATACAAATTCTAAAATAAGCAACGTTTGCTGGAGTGGGATATCCATAAACAGCACTTGCAGTGAGGAGTTCGATCACGTAGCCAGATGGATTAACTTCTGTTTTGTCCAATTCGGTGACTTTAGCATTCTTTTTCACGAGGAAGCCCAACCAAGAAAATAAATATAAATTCTTCTATATGGGAAAATACTAAAATATATGTACCTTTGCTTACTATGCTATTTTTCTTTCTAATGAATGAATGATGTATCAATTGGTGTCAAAAATCATTGAATTTTTTTCAAACTGGGTTTAAATTGTAATAGTTATGTGTATTCATGAGATGATTTCCACAAACTTGTTGAGAAAAAAATTAACAAAGCTTTATTTCTGGCAATTAATCTGGGGTAACTAAAGCAAAAAACTCCCTCCTTGCCTTCCTAAGGTAATTCAGCCTTTTAAAACATTGTTCAGTTCTACATATCTTGTGTTATTCAAATAAAGACAATGGAAAGAATAAAATTACAGAATCTAATCAAATGACTATTTTTGCTCTATTAAAAATATATGTATCGTATCGGGGTGTTGTATTGCTTGGTCAAATACTGAATTTTTCTTTTTTCAGATAGAGTGATATTTAATTAAGTACTTACAAAGATAAATACAATTGTTCATAAAAATAAAATGGCAACAAAGTGGCATTTGAGTCTGTGTGATGTAGACTCTGCTATGTACATTAGAACGCTTTGGAAATCATGACCTAGGCATTTGTAATGGGAACTTATGAGAAGAGAAACTCAATTTACACAACTAAGAAAGCAATCATGGAGGGGAACTTGCCCAGGAAGCATTTATGCTGTTGCTAATTCTCTTTTTCACCCCAGTACTTGCACTTGCTGTATTTAACTAAAAATACACAGATTTAAGTGCAACTCACTGGCCTTTTTTCTGCTGAAAAACTTTAATATCACATGTTATTAAAATAACTACATTAACAATTAGAAGGCTTACTCTGCTGCTGTTTTTCTTCTTGCGGGTAAGTATGTGAATGTATATGTGTATATAATATATATATATATATATATATATGTATTTAGTGGGGTTTTTTTGGAGACAGTCTCACTCTGTCACCCTGGGCACAGTGCTATGGCATCATCATAGCTCACAGGAACCTCAAACTCCTGGGCTCAAGAGAGCATCCTGTTTCAGCCTCCTGAGTAGTTGGGACTACAGGTGCCCATCATCACATCTGCCTAGATTTTCTATTTTTGGTAGAGACGGGGGTCTCATTCTTGCTCAGGCTGGTCTTGAACTCTTGAACTCTAGTGATCCACTTGTCTTTAATGATCCACTTGCCTTGGCCTCCCAGAGTGCTGGGATTACAGGTGTGAGCCACCACACTGGCCATAGAATGTGACAAGTTTTTAATACTAATTTTGTTGTCGAGAAATCTTAATAATGACAGTCCACAAAGTCGCTACTACACATGTAGAGGGCCATCACATAGTGATGAGGAAGAGAGCCTGTGGAGTCAAAGCTACAGTTTTGAACCTCGACCACAACAGTTATCAGCTGCATCACCTCAGGGACAGTATCTCACTGTCCTCTGCTTGAGTTAACACATCTGTAAAAAGTGGATAGTAACTGTAGACTGTCATATTGTCAGGATGAACACTCAGTGAGACAATTCACACGAAGCTCTTAGCAGACAGGCTGGTCCAGAGTAAGTGCTTAATAAATGTCAGCCGTTCTCTTTGGCACGTAGCTCTGCACTGTTAGAGTGGCACAGCACACTTACTTCACCAAGAGCCATTGCGTGTGGGGATGTTGACAGCCCACGGATTTCCTGGAGATTTGCAGGAGGGGCCTCACTGGCTTCCAGACCTCGGGGTTGACAGAGTGATGGCAATGGCTTCTGGCTGTGGCTTCTGGCTCTGGAAGGATGTGCAGAGTGGGCCTTAGGGCCGGAAAGCCGCTACACTGTCAATGCAAGACTAGCTTTACACCATCTTTCTCATGCCTGCCATGCCGCTTGACAGGAAGGTTGAAAGTGGGAAAATAACCCCTTAAAGAAATAGATCTCCCACTGTTCTCATTGTGCACTGAAGCAGTAAAACATTTTAAGTGTATTTAGTTGCAAATTATATACCTGCACTTCTTTACTGATTTATTTTGTATTATAATCCCATGAAAAAAAATTCACCAGAAAAGGCTAAGATAAAAAGAAGATTTAGGCAATAGGTTTAAATATTTTAGGGTGAGATTTAGCATCATCAGCAGTGGGTATGAATCCACATTTCAAATAGTCTCAGTGGTTTAAAAATACTTCGCTTTAGTCTGTGTGCAGTGGTTCATGCCTGCAATCCCAGTACTCTGAGAGGCCGAGGTGGGAGGATCTCTTGAGCTCAGGAGTTTGAGACCAGTCTGAGTAAGAGTGAGATCCTGTCTCTACTAAAAATAGAAAAACTAGCTGAGATGGTGGTGGGCACCTGTAGTCCTAGTTATTTGGGATGCAAGAGGATCACTTGAGCCCAGGAGTTTGAGGTTGCTGTGAGCTATGATGATGCATGGCACTCTACCCAGGGCAACAGAGTGAGACGATCTTAAAAAATAATAATAATAACAAAAGCCCAGCACGGTGGCTCACGCCTGTAATCTTAGCACTCTGGCAGGCTGAGGTGTGTAGATTGTCTGAGCTCACAGGTTTGAGACCAGCCTGAGCCAGAGTGACACCTTGTTTTTAAAAATATAGCTGGGCATTGTGGCAGATGCCTATAATCTTAGCTACTTGGGAGGCTGAGGCAAGAGAATCACCTGAGTCCAAGAGTCTGAGGTTGCTCTGAGCTACAACATCATGGCAGTCTACTGGGGGTGACAAAATGAGACTCTGTCTCAAAAAAAGAAAAGAAAAATTTCCTAGTAATGTTAAGATAACAAAATATGTTAAATTCAAAAGTCCTGCTCCCAATTTTTCTCAAATTAGAACTCTGGCTTTGGCTAAAAATCAACCATGCCAACACCAAAAGCTGCCGAGGATGTGGAGTATCTGGGTCACTCATTCTGCTTGCTAGTGGGAGTGCTCACTAGGATAGCCTCTGGAGGACATTTGGACAGTGCCTAGAAAAACTGAACTTGTAACTGCTATGTGACTCGCAAGTGTACTCCTGAGCATTTACTTCAGAAAAAGGAATACTTAAAGTTCACACAGAAGCCTGTACTTGAATGCATATAGCAGCTTTATTCATCATAGCCCCAAATAGGAAGAACCCATACGTCTTTTGATGGATAGACAGACGGTGAACCCCTCTGTCAGCAGCTCCTCACGGCAGGGCCACACCATGCTGGGGTGCTCAGCAGCCATGAGAAACACATTATTGATAAGCCAGTCTCCAGCAGACTGTGCTGGGCAGAAAAAAACCACTTCCAAAAGGTTGCATTCCCCATGGTTCCATTTCTAGAACATTCTTGAAATGACAAAATTAGGGAAATGAAGAAAAGATTTGTGGCTACTAGGAGTGAAGGAGCAGTGGACAGGGAGGAAAGCAAGTGTGGCCACAAAAAGGCACTGAAATGGACCCTGGTGATGGTGGGACTGTGCTGAACTCAACCGGTCGGGGCGGACGTCTGGTTGTCATGTGATTGTACTATATTTTTGCAAGAGGAAAACTAGGCAGAGATTATGTGGGATCTGTCTTTTGTTTCTTATTTATTTATTTTTTTAGACAGAGTCTCACTATGTTGCCCTCAATAGAGTGCTTTGGTGTCACAGCTCACAGTAACCTCAAAGTCTTGGGCTTAAGCGATTCTCTTGCCTCAGCCTCCCAAGTAGCTGGGACATTGTGGATAGGTGCCCGCCACAATGCTCGGGTTATTTTTTGGTTGCAGTTGTCATCGTTGTTTAGCAGGCCCAGGCTGGGCTCGAACCTGCTAGCCTCAGGTGGCGGGTGGTTGGGAGCTATATGTGGCTGGTGCCCTTCCCACTGAGCTATGGGCACTGCCCAATTTTTACTTTTTTGAGACAGTCTTACTCTGTCATGCTGGGTAGAGTGCCATTGCATTACAGCTCACAGCAACCTTAAACTCCTAGGCTCAAGCCATCCTCCTGTTTCAGCCTCCCATGGAGCTGGGACTACAGACACCCACCATCACATCCAGCTAGTTTTTTTATTTTTAGTGGAGATGGGGTCTGGCTCTTTCTTTGGCTGATCTTGAACTCCTGAGCTCAAGGGATCCTCCTGCCTCAGCCTTCCAGAGAGCTGGGATTAGAAGTTTGAGCCACCAAGCCCAGCCTCTCTTGCTTCTTATAACTGTCCGAGAACCAACAATTATCTCAAAACAAAAAGCTTTATAAAAATGTCAACTTACCTTTAAGGAGTTCTGTTCCGTGCTTTCAATAACTGATTGACAAGAGGAAAAAAGATGGGATTGAAAATTTAGGAATCATAAACTCTGATTTTGTCATTTTGAATTGTAAAGACTCCTTTTCACCACACTGTTCCCATTGTTCTAACTTTTTCTTTCTGATTTTTATTACAAATTGTTGTTCATTATAAATTATACTGGGTGAACCCCCACTTTATCTGTCATAAGACTTCTGCTTTACATAGGGTTTTAAAATCCACCAGCTGATTTATATTAATACATTAGAAGATGAATCTAGACTACATTAGATCTGAACATGACAATTAATTTGAAAATAAGAGTTTTTATTTTTCTTGTGCCCTAGTCCTGTCTTACTTCATTTTCTTCCCTTATTTTATTTAAACCCACATGTCCTCATATTGTACTTTTCAGTGGAAGCCCAGTAAGTGAGCACACTGTTGATTAAATTAGTGATGGCTCTCTTAGAATGAGAAATGAAAAGGCATATTGGGTCTCTGCATGACACATGGTTGCATTGTGTTTGGGTGTTCTCATTTTTGGTGAGGAGTAGAAGAGATTATAAATGTTATTTTAAAAAATTTACTGATGATTTGATGAGAAGATAAAGTAACAATGACATTATAGAGGCTTGCTGGTCTTGACTTTCTAAGTCACCAGGGCCGCCACAAGGCCCTCTGCAGACACCTGCGAACGCTGCAGAGTGATTCAGTCATTGCAGAGGGGCTGCCATCATGACAAACAGGGGTTAAATTGTGAGAATTTCAGGATATATTTTGGAGAAGGATTAAATAAATCAGGGGACTTGCTGACAGCAAATAGTATCTTTGAGTGGCTGATTTGAAACACAGAATCAGAGAATTGAGATGAATCCCAGGTGGTGGTTGGGAGCTGGAAAAAGTCCCAACGATTTGGCTGACTACATCTAGGTTGAATTTCAGCACTTTAAACCGTCTTAAGTGATGACTTATTAATTGTTGCCCCAAGAAAAGATTATGCTAAGTACAGTGGTGGAATTAAGTATGTTAATGTAGGGAACATTTTCTCTAAGTGATTTCTCTAAGTCTAGGGTTAGATGGCCCTAGAACTGCTTGAAGAAACTCAAAGTACATTTAATTCTTCTTCTTCTTCTTCCTCCTTCTCCTCTTCCCTCCTCCCCTTTTTCCTCCTCCTCCTCTTCCTCTTCCTCTTTTTCCTTCACCCTCAGTAGAGTGCTATGTTGTCACAGCTCACAGCAACCTCCAGGTCTTGGGCTTAGGAGATTCTCTTACTTCAGCCTCCTGAGTACCTGGGACCACAGGCGCCCACCCCAATACCCAGCTATTTTTTGTTGCAGTTTGGCAGGGGCTGGGTTTGAACCCGCCACCCTTGATATATGGGGACGGCACCCTACTCACTGAGCCACAGGCACTGCCCTCTTTTTTTTTTTAGGCAGAGTCTCACTCTATCACCCTAAGTAGGGTGTGGTGGCATCATCATAGCTCACAGCAACCTCAAACTCTTGGGCACAATCCATCCTCTTGCCTCAGCCTCCTGAATAGCTGGGAGCACAGGCACATACCACCACACCTGGCTAGTTTTTCTATTTTTAGTAGAGACGGGGTCTCATTCTTGCTCAGACTGGCCTTGAACGCCTGAGCTCAGTGTCCTGCCTTGGCCTCCAGAGTGCTGGGATCATAGGTGTGAGCCACCTCGCTGGCCAAAGTGCATTTAATTCTTGTCAGAATAAAAAATAATTTTTAAAATTTCATCAGTGCGATTAAGTTCTTATGTTCTTACAACAGTGAATAAGAAGCGTTATCCAAGGATGCCATGGGCAGATGTTAAAATGAAGCATTTTCACTCAACTAGCCGATGGTGGGCTAAGAGGTGTCAGGAAGAGAGGTTGGGGCTATAGAGCCTGGGGTGAGGACAAGACACCCTGGCACATGGGGCATCTCACGGCAGGGCTGTGAAACAGGTGGACTCCAGGGAACAGATTTCGGTCCCACATCTTTGTAAGATTTTGTGTCAGCTGATCCATCTCACCTTCTAGTTTTCTCAGAAAAAATAGGCAAACAGGAAACAAAAACCAAAAACAAAATCCCCAAACTATAATGACAATACAAGCAAATCTTGGACCAAAGCAAAAACTGGGCTGGTTTTATGAGGTTGGCTTGAAGTCAGGAAAATAAAAACATGGTAAAATTTTGAGAAAAGGCTGGGCTTGGTGGTTCATGCCTATAATCCTCTGTAATCCTCACCCTCTGGAGGCCAAGGTGGGTGGATTTCCCAAGCTCACGGGTTCAAGATCAGCCTGAGCCAGAGCGAGACCCCATCTCTAAAAATGGCCAGATGTTGTGGCCAGTGCCTATAGTCCTACCTACTTGGGAGGCTGACGAAAGTGAATCACTTGAGCCCAAGAGTTTGAGGTTGCTGTGAGCTATGACATGAAGGCACTCTACTGAGGGTGACAAAGTGAGACTTTGACTCAAAAAACCCCAAAAAACATTCTTTTTTTGAGAGGAGGAAAGAAATCATCAAAGGCAGAAATGTCTCCACATGAGGTTAATGGCAGGTGTTGTGTTGTGCCCCAGCCTCCCCGACTCAGAGGTAGCTGTTTTGTTTCAAGGTGTTCCAGCCTTGTTCCACTCACAAAGGCCCCACAGTGACCTGAATGCACATAGCCAGGTACCCAGGCCATCCAAGAAAGCTGTAAGACCTCAGAGGGTTGCTCCAGGGGCAGGGGAATCAGAAATGGTGACATCCAATATGGCCTTCAGCTGAATCGTCAAGTTAGGTTAACCCCAGTGAACAATTAGCCATAGCAGGAGTGTCCTTGTTCCTGTGAAAATCACACTGATGGGACTGCGTGAAAATTATGTAGGTGTGGGAACGTTATCTTTTGTGTTGAGTAGCTGCAATGTCAGTAATAATTTAGACACAACCTTTTTTTTAATACTTAAGGGCAAGAATGGTGATGAGAGTCTTACTCTGGAGGCTGTTATCAAACATTGCAGAACATTAGCATTTTGGATAATTAATTTTATTGAGTAGTAAGCTTGCCTTTTTATTTGCAAGGAGAATAACTGATTGTAGGGACAAAAATTTGCATAGCATGATGAACACCTATAGCATTACAGGAAGTTTTGGAAGTCGATCAAAGTCTACCCTACAGGCCAGGTGCAGTGGGGGCTCACACCTGTAATCCCAGCACTCCGGGAGGCTGAGGCAGGAGGATCTCTTGAGCTCAGGAGTTCAAGACTAGCCTGAGCAAGAATGAGACCCTGTATCTACTAAAAATAGGAAAACTAGCCAGGCATAGTGGTGGGCACCTGTAGTCCCAGCTACTTGGGAGGCAAAGGCAGGAGGATCACTTGAGCCCATGAGTTTGAGGTTTCTATGAGCTGTAATGCCCTGGCACTCTACCAGGTGACAGAGTGAGACTGTCTCAAAAAAAAAAAGTCCACCCTACACCAGAAACCAGAGGTAATGATGATGATAATAATACTAATAATAGCACATACCCGGAGTCAAGCCTGTTCTAACTTCATCTCTCATATTAACTTATTTATTCTTCACAATTACTCAACAAGGTGCTATTATTATTATTACATATTTTTTGAGACAGAGTCTTCCAAGTAGCTGGAATCACAAGTGTGAGCCACTTTGACTGGCCTAAGGTACCATTTTTATCCCTATTTTATAGACAAGAGACTGAGACCCAAAGAAGTGCCGAGGGTTGTGGAGTAACACAGGCAGGAATGAAGCCCCTCTGTCACTGTATTCTCTGATTCAGCCCGTGCAGACTGCTGCTTGGTCACTGTGCTCTCTGATTCACTGTCAGTCACTGATCACCACACATTTACTGAACGTCACGTATGGGAGGTGTTAGGCTTCATGGAGGCCAGGAAGTTGTCTCTGCTTTCTTTGAGGCCATAGCTTATTGGGCATAAATGCTAGTGAGTTATGGCTGAGGTGGGAGGATCCTTTGATCCTCTGATCCTGCTGATCCTCAGTAGTTCAAGCCCAGCCTGAGCAAGGGCGAGACCCCTTCTCTACTAAAAATAGACAAACAGCTGGGTGTGGTGGCAGGTGCCTGTAGTCCCAGTTCCTCAGGAGGCTGAGGCAGGAGGATCTCTTCAGCCTGAGAGTTTGATGTTGTTGTGAGCTATGATGATGCCACAGCACTCTTGCCTGGAGCACAGAGTGAGACAAGCAAACAAAAGAACACCAAATAAAGACTAGCGAGTTACTTTATAAAGAAGCTGCTGATGTGAGAAAGGATCAGTCACTGTTTGTATGGTACGTTGATTTTGATACATGATCCTTCATCCACACCGAGGGCTGGCTCTAACGTAGCCTCGGCTGTCTTCTTCCTCCTGTTCCCCATCTGAGGGGGGCTCACCTAAATGTGAACCCTCAGTGTCGGCCTCCTTCACTCTCCTCTGCCAGATGTCTCAGGTTACAGGCTATGTGAGCAGGTCCCCACCTGGATGTGGGATTGTGATGTGATTGTGCCCGTATGGGCAGTGGCGGCGGAAAGGGAAGGAGGGCTGGGTGGTCTCAGAAGGCAGCACTAGTGCTATCTCATTTCTGCTTTGTCATCCAACTCAGGAATGTGACCCTGGCTTTGCCAACTCATGGACAGTTTCAAGAGGGGATTTAGGAGGCAACCCCACCCAAGAGCTCTTTTCTTTTATACTAAAGAAGGTTCAAGCTATTGTCTGTTACCTCTGACCACTGCCTAACCAATTCTGTCTGGTTCTTTTGAACATTTTAAGACTATTTCTTCCTGGGATTCAAACTCAGAATTAAGAAGAATTGACTGCATGAGGTAGATCTGAGCTTAGTTTTTAAAGAACTTTTTCTTTTCTTTTTTTTTTTTTTGGAGACAGAGTCTCATTTTGTGGTGCCTGCCACCACACCTGGCTAGTTTTTCTTTTTCTAGTAGAGATGGGGGTCTCTTGCTCTGGCTGGTCTCGAACTCCTGAGTTCAGTGGATACACTTGCCTTGGCCTCCCAGAGTGCTGGGATTATAGGCATGAGCCACTGCACATGGACTGAGAATTTTACCTTGACTGTTACCTGGGGATACCCTCTAGGCAACACCACTGTGTGCTTATGAGTTGGGATTCAAGTTTAGGTGCCCGAGATCTATTTATTCCTTCTTCAACAAATGTTTACTGATATCTAAAATAAAGTCAACTTTTGGTCCTAGAGTTAGTTCATTGATTTTCTTAAAGATTGTAAAAAAGAAAAATTTTATATAAAGATTATTGAGGAAAAAAATAATATTTATTCTACTCTAGAGGAGGAATATTTAACTCAAAAACATACTTATAAACATGCAGCATTTGGCAATGAGACAATATAAGTTTTATGAGAACGTATCGGATGACAAACACTGGGTTGCGGCCCCTTCCGAGTATGTAAAAGGCTGGGGTTTTATTCCCAGTAACGATGATGGGAATGGTGTGTGTGCCTGGTGTGAGTCTGTGGTTGAAGGCCCAGGTGATTGGGAACTGTGTTCTGTGGTTTTTGTCACTTTCATGTGATTAAACCCTGCAAAATAGAGTCTGTCCTCATATATTTGGTACAGGAAGAAAACTAGTAAAGTGATATTGAATGAAGGGTGCGGTTTCTCCGAAGGGTAGACTATTGGCCTAACACCTCCCTAGCTTGGACCTGTCAACATGTTTAGTTTGGTTCCAATGGGAGCTGGGCTGCAGGACAGAAAGCTTTTGTAGTTTCCTATATGATATTAAGAAGAACCACTTTCTGTTTGATGTTCTCCAAAATTATGCTCTTTATCTTCTTAAGAAATCAAACAATTCAAAAATAACAAATCTTCCTTTTCTGTGGCTCACAACTAATCAACATTTTTAATGATCAAAAAACATTTCGTTCTGAAAATATCCCCCCTTTCAGCTTGGCTTTATTTGCTGGTGCTGATTTATAGCTGAAAGCACCACTTCATGTTTTTTCCAAGCATCAAAGTCAAAATGTGTTTTACAAATACTCAAAAGTTCTTAAAAATCCACGAACTTTTGTATTCTTTTGTAAGTGTGCCTTTAAATTTGTTAAACAGATGGCTTTCTAACTTGGGGGGAAGAGCAACCTGGGAGGATATTCCCCTCACCCTCACAGTGGAGAACTCATAGGTTAAATTTCATTCTGGAGTGCACTTTTACAGCCAGGCGATTAACCTTTGAAAATGAGAGTGCTTGAAGGAAACTAGGAACATCTTAACGAGATGATCTCGCTGACGCTGCTGTGGTAGACTTGTCTGAAACACAGATGCTAGAAGTTCAATAATTAAAGGCTTTACAATATTTAAAAGAGTTATCTTTAAAAGCATTTTAATTTTCTCCCTTTATTACAATAACCTTAGGAGGTAAATATTTCAAGGAGTGTTCTTTTACAATGACAGGAAAGATGGCACAATGAAATCTTGGCACAAAGATTTCTGGTGGAAAGAAGGTGTTAAGGGAGGTGCCTGTGGCTCAGTGGGTAGGGCCATAAACAAAGGGTGGCAGGTTTGAACCCAGCCTCGGGCCAAACTGCAACCAAAAAAAAAAAAAAAAGATGAAGGTGTCAATACTGATTAGTTAGTGAGTGTTTGCTGAGTGATCACCATGTGTGGAAGTCTCTTGCACGCTTGTGAAGGGGTGCAGCCATGTACAACACGTCGAATAATCTCCCCTCAGGTGGCTTTCCATTTAGTTGGGCCTAGCAGGGGCTGAGGCGGTCTGTGATTTTCACCTGAGACGCTGGTTAATAATTAAGTCAGCAGAATGAGAGGCTGCTGTGGGAGGCAGTGGGCAAGAGCGTACTCTCACTGAGGCTTTGTGCTACACCTTGAGAGACACAGCAATTTTGGAAAGGACAGAATTCAGAGGCATGAAAGGAAAAGAGGATTTTTTTTGAGACAGAGTCTCACTTTGTCAGGGTAGAAGTGCTATGGCATCATCATAGCTTGCAGTAACCTCAAACTCCTGGACTCAAGCAATCCTCCTGCTTCAGCCTCCTGGAGTGCTGGGACTACAGGCGTAAGCCATCCTGCCCAGCCAAGGGAGAAGAGTTTTGGAGTCAGACACATTAGGGTTCAAATCCTGCTTTCATTGCTCTCTGGTCATGCAATCTTGGAGGTTGACTACTTTGTTAGTGTTACTTGAGTGAACTTGTGTGAAGTGGCATGTTATAAACACTCAGTAAATGATAATCCCCATTCTGGGAGGCTGAGGTGGGAGGATCCCTTGAGGTCAGAAGTTTAAGACCAGCCTGAGCAAGAGCAAGACCTCTGTCTCTATTAAAAGTAGAAAAACTTGGGCAGCGCCTATCGCTTAAAGGAGTAGGGCACTAGCTTCATATGCCAGAGGTGGCGGGTTCAAACCCATCCCCGGCCAAAAAAAAAAAAAGTGGAAAAAGTAGCGCAGTGTGGTGGAGGGCACCTGTAGTCCCAGCTACTTGGGAGGCTGAGGCAGGAGGATTGCTTGAGCCCAGGGGTTTGATGTTGCTGTGAGCTGTGATGATGCCACAGCACTCTACCCTGACACAGTGAGATTCTGTTTAAAAAAAAAAAAAGATAGCCTCCTCCTCCATTGTTTAAAATAAGTGAGGTGGCTGGTGGGGCAGTGAGAAGACTATTCTGAGTGGAGGGAAGGGTCCAGTAAGAGAAGTGGACTGTGACCACTTGGAAAGATAAGTTAGGCCTGGGTCAGTCCTTCACTCACTTCCCCTTTTAATCATGTACTAAGCTCCTTTATGGGGAAGCTCCAGTTTCTTTTTCATCACCCCTCTAAGGCTGTTGGAAAACTCCTAATTCATGTGGGAAGTCCTTAGTTAGGCATGGGGAAGCAAAGGCAAAGAAAACTCTGCTTTAAATTTCTGTTGGAGGTCAGGGTAAGGAATTGGAATGTCATGCTGACAAGAATTACATTTTTCCGGAGAGGAGTTTGAAAGTACTATTTTTGGATAGTTGCCATGAAATGTAATTCTTGTGACCCAAGATATGAGCTCAGTTGCTGTCTCCTAGTATTAGGGTGTTAATGTCATGCCCGGAGCTGTGCCTGGGATGGTTCTGTAGACCACTCCCTACAGAGTTTGCTCAAATGAGTGAGGAGGAAGGGCTCACGCGTTGACCTTCATCATATCCCTTGACATAAGACATTGGCTTGGAAAGTACTCATATTGCACTTGAGGTTAAGTAGCTCATCTAATCTATTTTCTGTATTTGGTGAATATTGCATTGAGTCTGCAGTCTTGGTGACCCTTAGAAGTTGGCCTCAGAGTAACAGTTAATTCTGGGCAAAGTAGAAACCTGGGGATCTGGATTTCCCTGACTCCCTCCAGGCTGTGTGCTCTGGGAGAGGAGGGCCACTTCTTAGCAGGTCTCTAAATTCAGAGGTGCTGAGACACAAAAACACACCAGACACTCACTAAATGTTCTACATTCACTGAGTGAGCATAGATTATTATTTTTTTTCATGAACCATTGTTGGAATAAACAGCCTTTGTGTCTTCTGTCTCCTCTTTCCTGGCTCAGTCTGAGGCTCAGTAGAACACAACCCAGACCCTAGATGATGTGGGATCTATTTCTTCCAGAGATCGCCTCACACATGTTGGCTAATTATTGATTTCAATGATTGACTTTTTAATCTCAGACTTGGTACCATACTAAATTCCGTTTCAGAACAGAAATAAAATTCCTTTGTATTTGGGGTTTCATGCTGAAAAATGCCACCAGAACATGGGGTACAAGGTACATAATTTATAGGAGGATATAACACCTTCTTTGATACCTAAGCATCAGTTTTGTGTTCTTTACATATTATTTTGTACTTGGCTTTGACCTCCATGCACAGACATCCGTCTACACCAAGTTCACATTCTATACTTTTCTGTGGCTGTTTGGCTCAGGTGGTCTGAGCATCGAGCTAATGAGAATGAGGTCACAGGTTCAACCTCTGTGTGGGCCAGCAAGGTTTGCTTTGTCTGGTGGCCCCCGGCCTGGTCCCAGCCAGCTGTCTAGCACATGTCTGCCCCAGGTCATAAGAGGACAGGGCAGAACTGTGTGGACGGACTAGAGCGAATCCATCACCACCATTCAAAAAAGCCAAGCCAAGCATATGTCCTGCTAATGGGGGTCAGTAATGTCCCATTTAAATGAGGTTGACATTTTATTACCTCTTGCTGAGAGGATCTTTTGAACACCAAATTTAAATGTTTGTGTGTGTGTGAATTTATTTCTAATGAACAGAAGGCAGTGGGAGACTTCAAATAATTACAGATTTTCAAGTATATTAATGACTTAAATACTTAAAATCTTGGTGCGATATTAAAAAATAAAATTCACTATGGCTAGTTGGGTTCTTTTTTTTTTTTTTTTTGAGACGGAGTCTCAAGTTATCGCCCTGGGAGAGTGCTGTGGCATCATAGCTCACAGCAACCTCCAACTCTTGGGTTTAAACGATTCTCTTGCCTCAGCCTCCTAAGTAGCTGGGACCACAAGCGCCCACCACAACGCCTGGCTATTTTTTTTTCTTCTTGTTGTTGCAGTTGTCATTTGTTGTTTTAGCAGGCCTGGGCAGGGTTTAAACCTGCCGGCCTTGGTGTATGTGGCCAGTGCCACCTGACTAGTTACTTTCATTTTGTTGTTGTTGTTTGTTTGTTTTGTTAAAATCTGTTTTGTCTAGGTACCTAAAAAGTCATTTGTTTGTCAAAGAGTGGTTGATCATTTTTGCCTTCAGTCACAAATGAAAAATACGTTTACTAAACCTACAGATAGTTAGACTATCAGATGTCAGCCAAACGCGGATATCTTGAATTCCGTCATATTCAAATTTTGGGGTCTCACCCAGCCTATCCACTCTACATTTTGTTTTTAAGGCAAACATGTTCCTTAAATTATTTAGCATAGTACTTTAACTATCTTTAAGATGGTTGGTTGGTAGATTGAGAGAGTAAGGTCAAGTGCATCCTGTAAATCAACCCAACCAAGGGATATTTGGTGGACAGGGGTCCAGCCTCAGAGACTGGGAGGGAGCAGGGGGTAGGGCCGGGCAGTGCAAAATGAGAACCCAACACCCAACACATTGGGAAAACAAGACGGAGATAGATCTTATATATCTCTGTGTCTCTGTCTTGTTTTTTCAAATATGTACATTTGACTTGAGGGGCTTCTGGAGAGAGGTATGTATTCATGCGCGCACGCACACACACACACACAGAGGTATAAATGGCTGTCACTGGTTCAAGGTCATCCAAATGAACCAGGTGAGCAAACCCAGACAACGCTACAGATTCATAGGGAGACCACTACATTAAATCTCATGCAGAAGGTAAAGGATGACATTGATTGTCAACCAACTTAATAGTGGTTGGCATACAGTATATCTTGCACCCACAAGATCTTGCTTTGTATCTTGCTTTCTGTATCAATTACACCCTTTGATTTATTCACCACCATCAACTGTATGTATGTCCCTAGGGTTTAATTTAATTTAATTTAATTTATTCTGAGACAGAATCTCACTCTGTCACTCTGGGTAAAGTGCCATGGCATTATAGCTCACTGCAACCTCAAACTCCTCAAGCGATCCTCTTGGGTCAGCCTCCCAAGTAACTGGGATTAGGGGCACCCGACAGCACTCCTGTCTAGTTTTTCTATTCTTAGTAGACACAGGATCTCGCTCTTGCTCAGGCTGGTCTTGACCTCATGATCTCAAGGAATCCACCTGCTTCAGCTTCTCAAAGTGCTGGGATCACAGGCATGAACCAGCACTCGGCCTCCAGAGGTTCCCCCCCCTAGTGGTAGGCAAAACAAATGAGACCCTACAACTCAATAGAACATTCCAAAGAGTCCACAGAGAAAAGTGGAAATCGTTAGAAACATAATTGTGTTTGGAAAAGGAGACAGAAATAAAAGTAAAACGGGGAATGAAAAGTCATCTATTTACCTTCAATGAATCCCCAACAATAAAAAAAAAAAGAGGAAAAAAAAGAAAAGTCATCTATTGTTTGCACTTGAAATCCCCATTTGAATGTTTCCTAATTTTTTGTTTCTCTAGTATTATAAAGGGAATATGAACTTATATTCATCTAGGAATATAAATAAAAGATAAAAATGCATCTAAAATCACTCTTTAATCTCACTCAGAGATAACCATTGTTAGTCTTTCTTTTCCTTCTCTGTAAACCCTCAGTTGTAAATGTTTAGATAGCTAATGTTGTACAGAGCTTTGCATGAAAAATTTTTCATTTAAACTTAATTATTGAGTTTTGAATGGAGGATTTTTTGAGGAAAGGACTTTTTCTTGGGAAGCCTTTGCAAGTTGGGAAAGCCAGGCTATATTTTCTGCCTCTGCTAAGTTTTTGAAGACAGTAGTAAATTATGCCTTATCATCAGTTGTAACTGAATTTCAAACGTTTTCTTTGCTGGCATACTTTGGCAAGGGGCTTTATTCTAGCTTTATTATTTATTACATTTTATTATTTATTATTATTCTAGCTTGGGACTTCATTCTAGGACTGGCTGTTTATGTGAACTGTCTGTCAATCTGCCTCAAAGTCTTTCTGAGCCTGTGCTCGAGTCACCAGAGGCTGGGAATTTAGGAAATCCTGGGTGCTGTCAGTTGGCAGGGTCAGGAATCCCCTACCATCTCCTTTGCTTACGGCGATTCCATTTGATCTGAGGGGCTTCAGGAGTAGACGTCAAGAGTCCTCTCCTGGCTTGGCACAGTGGCTCATGCCTGTAATCCTAGCTCTCTGGGAGGCCAAGGAAAGGGGATCCCTTTAGCTATGGAGTTCAAGATCAGCCTGAGCAACAGTGAGACCTCATCTCTACTAAAAATAGAAAAACTAGTCTAGGTACCTGTAGTGCCAGCTGCTTGGGAGGCTGAAGCGGCAGTATCATTGGAGCCCAGGAGTTCAGGGCTGCTGTGAGCTATGATGCCATAGCACTCTACCCAGGTGACAGAGTGAGATTCTCTCTCTCTAAAAAAGAAATGTCATTTCCTTTTTTTTTTTGAGACAGAGCCTCAAGCTGTCACCCTGGGTAGAGTGCTGTTGCGTCACAGCTCACAACAACCTCCAACTCCTGGGCTCAAGCGAGTCTCCTGCCTCTGCCTCCCAAGTATCTGGGACTACAGGTGCCTGCCACAATGCCTGTCTATTTTTTGGTTGCAGCCGTCATTGTTTGGCAGGCCCAGGCTGGATTCGAACCCTCCAGCTCAGGTGTATGTGGCTGGTGCCTTAGCCGTTTGAGCCACAGGTGCTGAGCCGTGTCATTTCCTTTTTGCAATGAAACTAATTTATGTTGATCATGTTGTATTTATTATATGAACTTTCCCATGCTACGTAAGTGGTGGAGAATGACCTTGCGTGTTATTTTGTTCAGTCCCCTGAAGGGATCCTTATTTTGGCAGTTTGGTAATTTTTGATGTTCATTTCTGCTGCAAATAATACCCTATACAATGTATTGTTAAAAATGATTAATTCAGTTCAGGTAACCTAAAATGATATGCAGTACTTTCTAATGGTGAACTTTATAAATCAGTTTCTCATCCTCAGAGGAATGCATTATTTTTTTTCCTGTCTTGGTGTGGTTTCCTGCACGATTATTGCCTCCTTTGACCTCACACTACGCTTGGTCTTTCAGATAGGGAGCCCAATAATTCCTCAGCTATAACCTCATCAACACAGATGACTATCATGCCTCGTGTGACACGCAGCTCATTATTCAGTTGTGAACCGCCCTGGTTCTGTATTAAGTATTTTATAGCCCATGCTTTCATGGCCCACCGAGTTACTAATAAAACACTCGTGGCTATTTTTGTGTCCTGGAGGGATAAAAACTCTTTGTGTTGTTTAATGGCATGTGATATTTAAATTAAAACATTTTGAGACAGCTTAGTACAAGAAAATAACTATAGTGAAGTCAATCTCCAGGTGCAGCTTAGCTATTTTATTATGTTCTCTCTGGAAAAGGGACCTCCGTTCTTTGCTGTATCTTCTAACTCTCTTTCTTGCCCTTTGGGTGAATTTTACAGAAACGAAATTCAGCTTCCGAAATTTCATGATCTGTACTTACTGATCTTCCATCACTTCTTTATCCGTCTTACAATGTGTTGTTGAGTTATTTGTCTGGCAGAAAGACTTCTTTGGAATGTCATAGAAAACAAAAGATGGGTTCAAGAGCTAATCACATACTTAAGGACAATCTCCTACAGTTTTCAGATGACCAAATAAAGAGTTAGCAGACTGGAGATGGCTGGAAGAGCAGTTTCCTAATTTTGAGTCTTTGGCCAGCTGAAATTCCACCTGCTACAATGTAACAGTGTACAGATTGTTACCCAGTGGGTGTTTTGCAATTTTCGGTTTGGTGCTCAATAAAGCAGGCTGTATTACTGTGCAGAAAAATGTCACTTTCTACTCATTGGGGTATTAATCTATCAAAATATTTCCTGGACTTAAATAAAGTAACAAAAGAGCTATTATACATTTACTGTCAGAAGGTTCTTAGTTCATGTTGATATTTTTAATGTCTTAATTGAATGGTTTTACTTCCTAGCTTAATGTAGACATCATTTTCAGATTATTAAAATAGGTTAATTTGTCATAGGTTAATGTGAATTGGATTTTTGTTACAAACTGAAAAGCCTTTTTGTAGCCCAAGAACACTTGTTTCCCAGGACTCTGTTGCCACCACTGCCCCTGGACCTCACTGCCCTCACTCAAGACTTTCCCAGTCTTTATTTCTACTTCTTGTCAGCGGAGTGGCAACTCTGTGGGATGGTACACACTCGCTCGGTAGGGCCAATTGAGTCCTAAACATTTTAGAGAGGGTGCACATGTATAATAGGAACGCAAAGGAGAAAAGTAATGGAACACAAAATTCTCTGGTATAGACATCAGAATAAAAGTCTGATCACTTACATCATACATTTGAACTCTAACTTAAAAATATATTTTCTATTTTTTCCCCTGAGAGATCAAAGAAGATGATACTATGTAGTAGGTTCCTTGCTAATGTTCTTATTTGGTGCACAAATTCAGAACAAAAGCTTTTTAAACAAACTCGTGCTTTTCCCAATCATGTCTAGGGAGTATATATTGTCATTATTGTTGGTTTTTATTTCTCTTTATGTAAAAGTTTTAGCAGAGGATGTTCACTTAGACTTGGAAACTAATTTAAAAAAGTAATGGAGCACAAAGTTCTCTGGCATAGACATCAGAATAAAAGTCTGATCACTTACATCATACATTTGAACTCTACAAACAAATAGAAACAAAACTCAAAAAACAAATATAAGCCAAATCCTACCTTAAAAACATAAAATGAGAGTTGCTTTTTGTTTTGGGGGTGTGCATGCAGCGTTTGTGTGTGTGAACTATTGATTCAATAGTGGAAATGACCACGGTAAATCTGAATTATAAGGAATAACAAGATGGTTGATTTTAGTACCAAATTCCAATTCTTTCAATAATAATCTAAAAATCCTTACTTTGCCTGTGTAGCTCCAACATAGGCTGTCTAGGCTCCGGGGGCTACTGAGGTCAGCAACCCACACCCTGTGGGCAAGTCATCAGGATGAAATCAGACAGAAGGACGATCTTTCCATAAAGATCTTCTTGGCACCTTCCCATGTGAATGACTTGCTTTGCTGAACTGTCAGATGATGATAGGAAAAGGGCAAGAGTTCTAGACTCAGTAACCTCTGTGTAGAATTGTACAGCTGTGTGTGGGACTCTGGAAAACTCACTTAGCTTCCTGGAGACACAGCTGTTTTTGCTGTATAGAGGTGAGTGATACCGGCTATTTCTCAGGGCTGCTGTGCAGACAAGTAATTCAGCATGTGAAGGTGCCTCATCATGCTGGCACCTGGCAGGTACCTGGCCGGCTTTATGGTGACAGAACATGAGGCGAGTTATTATGGATTAAATACTCCACAGTAATTTGGAAGATTGCATCAATCTTATTGTGTTTTTTGCATTATCCATCATCAACGTGGCCCAACAATAGGAATTTATATGATTGTTCATTTGTGTTATCTGATCAGGCCGAAATGAGGAGAAGAATAATAGGATGCTTCTTTTAAAACTTCTGGGGAGGGCATTTTTTCTTTCTTTTTTTTTTTTTTTTTTTTGAAACGGAGCCTCAAGCTATCCCCCTGGGTAGAGTGCCATGGCATCACGCTCACAGCAACCTCCAACTCCTGGACTCAAGCGAGTCTCCTGCCTCAGCCTCCCAAGTAGCTGGGACTACAGGCACCCGCCACAATGCCTGGCCA